>SJYT01080579.1:51022-98181 GCA_006410635.1 Cephalophus harveyi | reverse complement strand
TTGATGAAAGTGAAAGAAGAGAGTGAAAATGTTGGCTTAAAGCTGAACATTCAGAAAACTAAGATCATAGCATCTGGTCCCATCATTTCATGGGAAATAGATGGGGAAACAGTGGAAACAGTGTCAGACTTTATTTTTTGGGGCTTCAAAATCACTGCAGATGGTGACTGCAGCCATGAAATTAAGACGCTTACTCCTTGGAAGGAGGGTTATGACCAGCCTAGATAGCATATTCAAAAGCAGAGACATTACTTTGGCAACAAAGGTCCGTCTAGTCAAGGCTATGGTTTTTCCAGTGGTCATGTATGGATGTGAGAGTTGGACTGTGAAGAAAGCTGAGTGCTGAAGAATTGATGCTTTTGAACTGTGGTGTTGAAGAAGACTTCGTGAGTCCCTTGGATTGCAAGGAGATCCAACCAGTCCATTCTAAAGGAGTTCAGTCCTGGGTGTTCATTGGAAGGACTGATGCTGAGGCTGAAACTCCAATACTTTGGCCACCTCATGCAAAGAGTTGACTCATTGGAAAAGACTCTGATGCTGGGAGGAATTGGGGGCAGGAGGAGAAGGGGACGACAGAGGATGAGATGGCTGGATGGCATCACCGACTCAATGGACATGAGTTTGAGTGAACTCTGGGAGTTGGTGATGGACAGGGAGGCCTGGTTTGCTGCGATTCATGAAGTCTGAAAGAGTCAGACAGGACTGAGCGACTGAACTGAACTGAACTGAAAAACTAAATATTTTAGATCCATTAGAAGTTGTTATATAGTTAAAATTCCTTGTCAAACTACCTGAATTTGTTAGAGGCTCAGTTTAAAACACTTGTTGGTTGTTACTTCTCATGCTATTAAGTTTCTAAGATATCCAGTTATACCTGGAAGATCCAACTTGAGAAGCCAGTAAAGTTCTCTAACTTAGAAACTCTAGTCCTGCTCCTAGAAATCCTCTTTTTTCCATCTCTCAAGTCTCGAATCTTCTCTCCTTTTATCCTACTTGTTAAGCCATTCTCTTTTAGTCCTTTCCACAGGTTTCTCTTCTTTGGTATTTAACTCAGTCCCTTCTTTGTATTTTGTTGCAGGCTGTCTTTTCATACTCACCAATCACTCTACTTGGACCAACTTCAAGGGCAGAAAAGCTTTGTTTATGATCCTGGTTCTAATGACACCAAATTATCTATAAAGTTTGGTAGCCGCTAAACATGTGGCTTTTGAGCACTTGAAATGTAGCTAGTCCAAATTAAGAAGTGCTGTAAGTATAAAATACACATTTTGAAGATGTAGATTAAGAAAGAACATAAATTATCTCAATTTTTATATTGGGTACAGGTTAAAATGGTTATTTTTGATATACTGGGTAAATAAAATATCATTAAAATTGATTTCATATTTCTTTTACGTTTTTAATGTTGGCTACTAGTGTTTTAAAAGTTAGAAATGTTCCTCACATTGTATTTTTGTTGAATAGTGTTGCCCTAGCCATTGGTCTCTCTTAAGCATCAGACTTAGCCCAAACCTGAAATATAATGTGTTAATGAATATACTGAATAAGTAAATATGTGTGTAAAACAAAAACTTCTGATAAATTAGAATACATTCTCACAAGAATTGTACAGGAATTTTGTTAAACTTTTCTTGAGAAGTATTAGGAACTACATGCTTATGTAGCGAAAACTACCGTGTTTTGAATGGAAGAACTTTTGTAAAAAGTCAGCTGTTCCTAAGATGACCTATATATTAATATTTGAGAAAACTGCTGTCAAAATCCTTACTATTTTTCTATAGAATTCAACCAAACTATCTTAACATTTAACTTGAAAACTAAACAGGGAATAATGCATCAAGAAAGATTTGAAAGAATAATTATAGGACATATTTCATGAACTTTTAAGAAAATATTTTGTTGTTGTTCAGTTGCTAATTTTTTGCAACCCCTTGGACTGCAGCATGCCCGGTTCCTCTGTCCTCACTGTCTCCCAGAGTTTGCTCAGACTCATGTCCATTGAGTCCATGATCATATCTAACCATCTAATCCTCTGCCACCCCCTTCTCCTTTTGCCTTCAATTTTTCCCAGCATCAGGGTCTTTTCCAAATGAGTCGGCTCTTCACATCAGTGGCCAGAGTATTGGAGCTTCAGCTTCAGCATCAGTCCTTCCGATGACCATTCAGGACTGATTTCCTTTCGGATTGACTGGTTTGATTTCCTTGCAAATCTGGGGACTCTTAAGAGTCTTCTCCAGCACAGCAATTCAAAAGCTTCAGTTCTTTGGCACTCAACTTTCTTTATGGTCCAATTCTCACATCCATACATGACTACTGGAAAAACTATAGCTTTGACTATACAGACCTTTGTTGGAAAAGTGGTATCTCTGCTTTTTAATATGCTGTCTAGGTTGGTCATAGCTTTCTTTCCAAGAACATGCATCTTTTAATTTCATGGCTGCAGTCACCATCTGTGGTGATTTTGGAGCCTGAGAAAATAGTCTATCGCAGTTTCCATTGTTTTCCCATGTATTTGCCATGAAGTGATGGGATCAGATGCCATGATCTTTGTTTTTTGAATGTTGAATTTCAAGCCAGCTTTTTCACTTTCTTTTTCATCCTCATCAAGAGGATCTTTAGTTTCTTTTTGCTTTCTGCCGTTAGATTTGTAATAATTGCATATCCAAGGTTGTTGATATTTCTTCCAGCAATCTTAATTCCAGCCTGTGAGACATCCAGCCTGGTATTTGGCATGAGGTACTCTGCATATAAGTTAAATAAGCAGGGTGACAGTATAGAGCTTTGTTGTACTCCTTTCCCAATTTGGAACCAATCCATTGTTCCATGTCTGGTTCTAACCGTTGCTTCTTGACCTGCATACAGATTTCTCAAGAGATAGGTAAGGTGGTCTGGTATTTCCATCTCTTTAAGGATTTTCCACAGTTCGTTGTGGTCCACACAGTCAGAGATTTTAGTATAGTCAGTGAAGCAGAAGTAGTTTTTTTTCTGGAAGTCCTTTACTTTCTCCACGATCCAGCAAATGTTGGCAATTTGATCTCTGTTTCCTCCTCCTTTTTTTTTTTACCCCTTTCATACATCTGAAAGTTCTTGGTTCATATATTGCTGAAGCAAACATTATAAAGCTTCAAAATTTAAAGTCATATGAAGCTTGTGACAAAATAGATCAATAGATCAATAGATCAAACAGAACAACAAGTTCAGATACAGAGAAAACTACAAGGAAGAACTTAGTTTATAATAACAATGGCATTTAAAATCAGGGGGGAAAAGGTATACAATTTTATAAAAATTATCATGGAAACCAATTAACCACTTGACGAAATAAATTTAGAGCCCTAATCCACACCTTAAAGTAAAATTAATTATATGAATGGATTAAATATAAATACAATGAAATTTAAAACTACTAGTAGAAAATATGGTCCATATTTATAGGTGAGGAAAATCCTTTTAATCAAGGCCCCAGGCAAAAATGGAAAGATCTAGTTAAATAATTTAAGACATTTGAATGGAGAAAAATATCACAATCCAAGTAAAAAAAGCATAGAGGAGGAAAACTGTAACTATATGTGATAGAAAGGGGTCAATGTCTTTAATACATAGAAAGCTTACAAACTGGTAACAAAAAGAATATATAACCAGGTAGGAAAGTGAGTGAAAGATATGAACAGGCAAGGTACAAGATCAGAAATATAAATGATTCATAATATATGTTAGAAACATTTAATCTTACTAGTAATCACGACCATGAACAAAAGCCAGATAGACTCTCCATTCTCATCAGCTATCAGAGTCAAAGAGAAGGAAAATGCCCTATACAGCTGAGACTGAAAAAAATAAGCTCTCAGATGCTGGCAGAAGTAAAATTAGTAGAAACTTTCTAAAGTGTAATTGGAAGCAATGTATTTAATTCAGAAATTCCACTTTCAAGAATTTGTTTCAATAATCAGATGGAGTCATAAAAATATTTTATTTTACACTATTATTTGTAATAAGGAAATAGTGAAAATGATTTAAATGTGCTGCCGTATGTTATTGCTTGAATAATTCATGTATCTCTAAAGTGGAATTCTATCCAGTCATCACAAAGTGAAAGTGAGAGTTGTTAGGTTGTGTCCGACTCTTTGTAACCCCATGGACTATACTGTACATGGAATTCTCCAGTCCAGAATACTGGAGTGGGTAGCCGTTCCCTTCTCCAAAGGATGTTTCCCAACCCAGGGACTGAACGCAAGTCTCCCACGTTGCAGGCCGATTCTTTACCAGCTGAGCCACCAGTGAAGCCAAAGAATACTGGAGTGGGTAGTCGCTTCCTTCTCCAGGGGATCTTCCCAACCCAGGGATCAAACCCAGGTCTCCTGCATTGCAGGCAGATTCTTTACCAGCTGAGCCACCAGGAAAACCTAAGAATACTGGAGTGAGTAGCCTATTCCTTCCCAGCAGATCTTCCCAACCCAGGAATCGAACTGGGGTCTCCTGCATTGCATGTAGATTCTTTACCAGCTGAGCTACCAGGAAAGCCCAGTCATCACAGATGGTGATGTTAATCTATATTGATCAATATTTTGATGATATGTTGCTAAATGTTAAAGGTAGTTTTCAAAATATTTATTTCTTTTATGATCCTACTTTAAAGATACATTTATTTCATCTACACACACTGAAAATAAACTAGAAAAAATATTCTCCAAAATGTTACTAGTGGTTATATGTGGATACTAGTAATGCTAATAGTGGAAATATGGCTAATAGTGGTACTGGTGGTAGTATTGTGAGTAACTTTTTCTTCTTGATTTTGTTACTTCTATTATTTCTACATTAACATGAAAAATTTAAATACTCCTAAAATGCAAAAAAAAAACCAAAACAACAAGTTCAGATACAGAGAAAACTACAAGGAAGAACTTAGTTTATAATAACAATGGCATTTAAAATCAGGGGGGAAAAGGTATACAATTTTATAAAAATTATCATGGAAACCAATTAACCACTTGACGAAATAAATTTAGAGCCCTAATCCACACCTTAAAGTAAAATTAATTATATGAATGGATTAAATATAAATACAATGAAATTTAAAACTACTAGTAGAAAATATGGTCCATATTTATAGGTGAGGAAAATCCTTTTAATCAAGGCCCCAGGCAAAAATGGAAAGATCTAGTTAAATAATTTAAGACATTTGAATGGAGAAAAATATCACAATCCAAGTAAAAAAAGCATAGAGGAGGAAAACTGTAACTATATGTGATAGAAAGGGGTCAATGTCTTTAATACATAGAAAGCTTACAAACTGGTAACAAAAAGAATATATAACCAGGTAGGAAAGTGAGTGAAAGATATGAACAGGCAAGGTACAAGATCAGAAATATAAATGATTCATAATATATGTTAGAAACATTTAATCTTACTAGTAATCACGACCATGAACAAAAGCCAGATAGACTCTCCATTCTCATCAGCTATCAGAGTCAAAGAGAAGGAAAATGCCCTATACAGCTGAGACTGAAAAAAATAAGCTCTCAGATGCTGGCAGAAGTAAAATTAGTAGAAACTTTCTAAAGTGTAATTGGAAGCAATGTATTTAATTCAGAAATTCCACTTTCAAGAATTTGTTTCAATAATCAGATGGAGTCATAAAAATATTTTATTTTACACTATTATTTGTAATAAGGAAATAGTGAAAATGATTTAAATGTGCTGCCGTATGTTATTGCTTGAATAATTCATGTATCTCTAAAGTGGAATTCTATCCAGTCATCACAAAGTGAAAGTGAGAGTTGTTAGGTTGTGTCCGACTCTTTGTAACCCCATGGACTATACTGTACATGGAATTCTCCAGTCCAGAATACTGGAGTGGGTAGCCGTTCCCTTCTCCAAAGGATGTTTCCCAACCCAGGGACTGAACGCAAGTCTCCCACGTTGCAGGCCGATTCTTTACCAGCTGAGCCACCAGTGAAGCCAAAGAATACTGGAGTGGGTAGTCGCTTCCTTCTCCAGGGGATCTTCCCAACCCAGGGATCAAACCCAGGTCTCCTGCATTGCAGGCAGATTCTTTACCAGCTGAGCCACCAGGAAAACCTAAGAATACTGGAGTGAGTAGCCTATTCCTTCCCAGCAGATCTTCCCAACCCAGGAATCGAACTGGGGTCTCCTGCATTGCATGTAGATTCTTTACCAGCTGAGCTACCAGGAAAGCCCAGTCATCACAGATGGTGATGTTAATCTATATTGATCAATATTTTGATGATATGTTGCTAAATGTTAAAGGTAGTTTTCAAAATATTTATTTCTTTTATGATCCTACTTTAAAGATACATTTATTTCATCTACACACACTGAAAATAAACTAGAAAAAATATTCTCCAAAATGTTACTAGTGGTTATATGTGGATACTAGTAATGCTAATAGTGGAAATATGGCTAATAGTGGTACTGGTGGTAGTATTGTGAGTAACTTTTTCTTCTTGATTTTGTTACTTCTATTATTTCTACATTAACATGAAAAATTTAAATACTCCTAAAATGCAAAAAAAAAACCAAATACATATCTTGAAATACATGCCTTGATATATAGCAACACAAGAAGTCTTAGACCAAGTGCTAAGTTTATAAGAGTGCACATGTGTTTCTTTCTACTTTCTGACACAGTGATGCCTCATGTCTACAGTGTCCACAGCAGCCCAGCTATATAGGTGCTTGCACTGGAGCTCTTGGTCTTCCAGTTCAGCCCTGTCTGCAGAGAGCAAGCTCTACCATGCTCACCCTCAGGAAAGCATGGAGGTGTTGGCATTGTCCCACACTGGGTGCCTGAGCTTCAAAGAGAGACTTTTCCTTAATTCCTTACAAAAATCCCATGTGCTCTTGTTACAGCCTGGTCCACCTTACTCTGGGAGGGGAGCTTGCCCTTAAGTCCTTTTATTATTAAAAACAACGAGTTTTGCTCATTTGAATAGACATTTATATATTTAGTTTCCAAAGAACCTTGTGAGCTATGTTGGGTACTTTCATGTCATTCCTTCCCACATGTTAGGAAAATAAGTTTTAGAGGATTTACATGTCTTTTCCAAGGTGTCAGCATGAGAATTCAAACTCGCCTATTTTTCTTTCAAACCTGAGGCTCTGTTTTATTTTATCACATAACCTTCCATACTCATCATAGAGCCCTTAGCCTTTAAATAACTAGAATGAAGAGAAAACCAAGATACTTTGATCATAAAATATGATTGATATTAAATTATAAATAATTACTTCACAAAGTATTTTCCAGTTTTTATTTTGCCATAAGAAACAGCACAAAAGAGAAAAGAAAGGAAACATATTATTTAAATTCCCCAAACAGATTATTTTCTGAAAGTTACTTCTTGCCCAAGAAGATTTTTTTTTCAATTACTGATCATATAAAACTGGAATAAATACACTGTGAAATTGACTGATTTATGTGGATTATAGATGGTATACTAGCTGTCTCTTATACACATCTCTATAACCAGGCTTGTTAAAGGATAATGCATGGCTCCTTTTATTGAAGAAAAACAAATGTCTCAGATCATATAAAACTGGAATAAATACACTGTGAAATTGACTGATTTATGTGGATTATAGATGGTATACTAGAAAGAAAATACTAAATTAGAGGAAAATATATATGATACAGTGTTGCAAAGTGTCCCATTCATCCAATTCATCTAGAATTCTTCAGATATAATGAAAATTGTCATGTTTTTAAAGTGATATGGCTTATAGCTTATAAGCTAAAAGAGGTGGAAAACAGTCTAAAATACCTGTACAAGAAAGGTTAATAGCTAAATCTTTTATAAAAGCATAATCTGGTATAATATTTTTTCTAATTCTGAATGAGCCTCCTAGTGCATTAACATCCAACCATGCAGCAGTGTTGTGCTCTCTAAACATCATTGTCAAAGTGTCCAATCAATTTGCTTGTATTATGAATCATGGCCTATTCTTGTTGGTTTCCTCCACGTCAACATTCAGCTAATGGACTTAAAGTCCATGTTATATATGTTAATCTAAAATTCTTCTACATACAGCCTCTGCAGAAATAACAGGAGGGCATGTCAGTCATGTTTGAAACCCAGCAGTTGCATACTCTGGGTCAATGCTAGATAGAGATTTTTCTAAGAGTTAATGTAACTTTTCATTACGAATTGGATCCGGCATGTGCTCCTACAAATAGTCACATTTCTTTTTCTTGATTGATTCTTCAATTAGTTGTCAATGCAAGGTCAGTAGTTACTCCTCTCAGGTCCTCCAGCAATGGGAACTGGTCAAGACCTGATGAAATGCTAATCAATTTTATGGTATTTCATTTGTCTTCTTCATGCTTACAAAAGTTAATTGACCTACAGACCCATGGTTTTCTGTATACATTTTTTAAGGAGTTTAAATATTTGTTCTCATTAAAACAATGTGTTTTTAAAAGTTTGAAAATGAAAATACATAGTCACCACAGTAACAGAGCCATTATTTGTGTTTATTGTCTTTTAGTATTGTCATTAATGAATCGTTACAAAGTATTTTGTATTTTTAAAAATGTGTCTTATCCTTTTCCCCACTTTGGCCCTTAGGTATATACATAATGGCAGGAATTATAGTTCTTGGTTCATGACAACATTCTCATTAGTGGCTCAAACATGTACTTTATTTGTAATACTATAAATTCCTTAGTAAATTCTCCCCCCACCCCACCCCCCACTGCAGCAAAAGCTATGAGCTTGGTGATAACCTACCTCAAACACTACCTCCCCCATTTCTCCCTCTGCCTTCTGCCCACTGAAGATAGCAATCATTCAAAATTCAGTTTTTATCATTCCCTTACTGCATATATTTGAAATATGCATGTTATATTGTATATATTATAAATGTATATATTTCTCATATATATCCATACATAAATTATGAATTGTATTTATGGTTTATATTTTATTTCTGACTTTATAAAGAGTTTAGTATCCTGAATGTAATCTTTTAGAATCTACTTTTTAAATTTAATAAGCTTATAACTAAGACATTAAATTTTTTTTTTTAATTTATTTATTTGGTTGAATCAGGTCTTAGTTGTGGCACACAAGATCTCCATTGTGTCACGTGGGATCCTTCATTGTGGCACATAGACTCTCTGATTGTGGTGTGCAGGCCCAGTAATTTCAGCTCGTGGGCCTAGTTGCTCTGCAGCATGTGGGATCTTAGTTCTCTCACCAGGGATCAAACCTGCGTCCTCTTCACTGCAAGGCAGATTCTTAACCGCTGGACCACGAGGGAAGTCCATAAGACTTCTGCATTATTTTGTCTTTGACTCTGTGTCATTCGTTGTGCCTCTGTATAATGAAACGCTGACTGTACCACTCGTCCTTTTCGTCTAGTCCCACTTGGATGGACGTTTGGTTTGCCTTCACTGCAGTCTTTATAACTATCAGTAGCAGTAGTTTTAGTTGTTGCTCAGTAGCTAAGTTGTGTCTGACTCTTTGTGACCCCATGGGCTGCAGCACACTCGGCTTCTCCTGTCTTCACTGTCTCCTGGAGTTTTCTCAAAGTCACGTCCATTGAGTCAGTAATACCACCCAACCGTCTCATCCTCTGTCACCCCTTTCTCCTCCTGTCCTTAGTCTTTCCCAGCATCAGGGTCTTTTCCAATGAGTTGGCTCTTCACATTAGGTGGCCAAAGTATTGGAGCTTCAACTTCAGTATCAGTCCTTCCAATGAATGTTCAACATTGATCTTTAGGATTGACTGGTTGGATCTCCTTGTAGTCCAAGGGACTCTCAAGAGTCTTCTCCAACACCACAGTTCAAAAAGAACAGTTCTTAGGCTCTCAACCGTCTTTATGGTTCAACTCTCATATCCATACATGACTACTGGTAAAACCATAGATTTGACTTATATGGACCTTTGTCAACGAAGTGATGTCTCTGCTTTTTAATATGCTGTCTAGGTTTGTCATAGTTTTTCTTCCAAGGAGTGAGCGTCTTTTAGTTACATGGCTGCAGTCATTGTCTGCAGTGATTTTGGAGCCCCCCAAAATAAACTCTGCCACTGTTTCCACTTTTTTCCCATCTATTTGCCATGAAATGATGGGACTGGATGCCATGATCTTAGTTTTTTTGAATGTTGAGTTTTAAGCCAACTTTTTCACTTTCCTCTCCACCCTTTAGTTCCTTTTCCTTTTCTGCTGTTAGAGTGGTATCATCTGCATATCTGAGGCTGTTGATATTTCTCCAGGTAATCTTCATTTTAGTGTGTGAGTCATCCAGCCTGGCATTTCACATGATGTACTCTATATATAAATTAACTAAGCAGGATGACAATATATAGCCTTGATGTACTTCTTTCCCCATTTGGAACCAGTCCATTGTTCCATGTCTGTTTCTGTTGCTTCTTCGCCTGCATACAGGTTTCTCAGAAGGCAGGTAATTTCTGGTATTCCTACCTCTTTAAGAATTTCCCACAGTTTGTTGTTTTCTACACAGTCAAAGGCTTTGGGATAGTCAATAAAACAGAAATAGATATTTTTTTGGAATTCCCTTGCTTTTTCCTATGATCCAGCAGATGTTGGCAATTTGACCTCTGGTTCCTATGACTTTTCTAAATCCAGGTTGTACATCTGCAAGTTCTCAGTTCCTGTACTGTTGAAAGCTAACTTGAAGGATTTTGAGCATTACCTTGCTACCATGTGAAATGAGCACAATTGTATGGTAGTCTGAACATTCTTTGGCTTTGCCTTTCTTTGAGATTGGAATGAACTGCCCTTTTCCAGTCCTATGGCCACTGCTTATTTTTCCAAATTTGCTAGCATATTGAGTGCAGCACTTTAACAGCATCATCTTTTAGGATTTGAAATGGCTTAGCTGGATTTCCATCATCTCCACTATTTTTCTTTGTAGTAATGCTTCCTAAGGCCCATTTGACTTCACACTCTAGTATATCTGGCTCTATGTGAGTGATCATGGTTAATCAGGTCATTAAAGCCTTCTGTGTATTGTTCTTCTGTGTATTCTTGCCACCTCTTCTTAATCTCTTCTGCTTCTGTTAGGTCATTAGACATGGTCAAGCAAGAGATGGCAAGAGAGAGTGAACAGCGACATTTTAGGGATCAGTGAATTATAATGGATAGGAATGGGTGAATTTAATTCAATAGTTTCAGTAGTCTTGTGGTATTCCACCAATTTCCTTAATCAGTCCTCTATTTTTTATTTAGTTATATCTAAATCAATTCTCTATTGATCAAGGTTGCAGTGAGCACAGTTATACTATAGATTTTCTACACTACAGCTAGACCTTAGATAACTTAAAATGGAATTATTAGATCAAAAGATATGACATAATAGATATTTCCAACTTGCATTCTAAAGGATAACTCTACTAGCAATTATACAATTATTACCTCTCCATATACACTGCCTTATCCATTATTTGTTGTTAATTTAATAGTTATGTTTTGTTTTTATCCCCACTGACTTCAGTCAATTTTGACATATTATAGAACTTCAAATCTGAAAACTTCTGATCTAATAATTTTTAATTTATGGAACATAAAGTTAAGGCATTAAGAGTAAAATAATAGTTTGTAATCTAGTGTGAAAGTGTAGTTTGAAATTCTGCATAGAATATATTACCAGTGAGTCTAGCTTATTCTTACTGGAGTGGTTCTCCGCTTGCAAATACTAAAGCTGAAGCTCAGAGAAAATGAGTAACCTTTCTAAAATTATAATTTTCTGTCACACTGTGTTGTTTCCTGCTGATTAAATATGATCACTTATGAGCCATCGTAAATTTTCATTTCATTTTTATTTTGAATGATTTCTTCTCTCAATTCCTATAGGATTTATAATCCTAGGCTTACAATGTAGTACTTGAACATGCATCTGTTCTTGTTGTTTTTCATAAGAAATGGTCTTTCCTTGCTGGTTATTCTTCCTTGAATTAACCCCTCACAGTATGGGGCACAGTGCTAAGCCTAGAGTAGTTTGTTAATATGGACATGCTGTGTTGATACGTCAGAACTTATGGTCTTTCCAACATTGGAGACACTTCCTTGCCTCTACGCCAAAGTATTATTAGTCACATAGTTTTGATATCTCACTTTCAACACACCCTTTTTCATATTCCCTATGTTTAACAGTATTAATGCCTACTAACTAGAGTTTGCATCACATTGTGACATAATGCACATTGCTGTGCTTATATAATTTATATACATTTTTTCATGACCTAGAAATGATCCCATTCTTGGCCTATGGAAACAGTAATACGGACTTTTTTTCAGACTCGCACAAGGTGAGACCACTTGCCAGGCACTCACAGCACACAGCCGTTCTCTTCTTAGTTACCACAACCACAGACAGTTGTTCAGCCTAACTCATCCCTAACAAAGCAAACACATATTTAACACTTGATGACTGAAGTCAGTTATTTTACCCATCATAACTGCAAATTCCCTCCCTTTTCCTCTACACTCGCAATCTGCATCTGAATTGCCTGATCATTATTCTGCTGGGTTCGTTTTGCCCACTCTTAGAAACACTTGCCTGTTTTTGTGGCCCTGTACAAAATTAGAGCTCTGGATGGGTCATTCATTGTATGTCCACACACTGGGTAAGTTTGTAAAGCAAATTCACATTTTCACTTCTGTCATATCCCTCCTGACCTCAGCCAGGAACAATTAGCTTTCCCTGCTGCTGCTGCTGCTGCTAAGTCGCTTCAGTCGTGTCCGACTCTGTGCGACCCCATAGACGGCAGCCCACCAGGCTCCCCCGTCCCTGGGATTCTCCAGGCAAGCACACTGGAGTGGGTTGCCATTTCCTTCTCCAATGCAAGAAAGTGAAAAGTGAAAGTGAAGTCGCTCAGTCGTGTCTGACCCTCAGCGACCCCATGGACTGCAGCCTTCCAGGCTCCTCCATCCATGGGATTTTCCAGGCAAGAGTACTGGAGTGGATTGTCATTTCCTTCTCCAGAGAACTTTCCCGACCTAGGGATCAAACCCGGGTCTTCTGCATTGTAGGCAGACGCTTTACCGTCTGAGCCACAAGGGAAGTCCTATATATATATATATATATAAATAAAACCTAGTCTCCTTTTTTCCTCCTTCTGATAGAGCAACTTCTTTGCCTATAGAAAGAAGAATTTCACAGATTCATTAGACAAAAGATTGTCAGCCCCTCTCCCTGAGTATCTGACTGTAGAACCCAAAGTTTGGTTAGTAAAACCCCTTGCTATATTAAACGCCTTCTTTTTCTGCAATCCCGACAGTCTATGCATTTCCAGGAACATAGGTTGATTTTTATGTTCACAAAAAGAGGACTATGAGCCCTTTAACACACTCTTCTTAATGGTAAGCGTACTCTGCATTATAACACATAGTGAATTTTCTCAAGGACTTTTCTGTTTTTTACAAACAAGGACTGAGGGTATTTGATAGATGTGGAATATGACTCACTGTAAGCTGAAGTAACCAACCTGAGGTCAAACAACCAGTCCCTGGCCAATTTTGTTCAGAACCTTGACCTTTTAACTCTGTCTTTTGCTTTACATTATGTAGAATCTTTTTTTTCCCCATGCAGCTAGGAATAAAAGAGCTTTAGCAGGCATTTGAGAATGAATTGTTACCTCTTACACATCTTGATATGTAAACCCTTAACTGTCACTGCTGAACAAGAGAATATCAAGGAAAGAAATTCCATTGTATTGAAACACCATCCACAAATATCACAAGAACTAGAGACAGCTTTAAACTGATAAGTCCTGGTACCTGTGAACTTTTTAATGGATTATGTGGGTTAAAATGTGGGTTAATTTTGAAATTAGTTGTTTGGCTCTTATAACATATTTTTTTTCCATTGAAATTTTGTGTATCTGCTAATTATGTCCTTGGAAAAGACTGGAAGAGGAAAAAAGCTATTTAAACCTTAATAGATTTAAACAATGATAACAATAGCACTATTTCAGCTACATCTCACATTGTTTCCATTGGAGAAAACATTTCAAGCTTCAGTCTCTCACACCAGGACCACTTCAGATGCACATGTGAGTGTGGTGGTAGCAGGAGATACATACGCAACAGGCCACGTGATAGAAAAGCTGGAAATGGAACAGGTTTTAAAATCAGTATCTTGACTCTATTTCTTCAGGTTAAGTGGCATTTTTCTGTTTAACAGATGCCAGACACCTCCTGGTTTCTCTGAACTGAGAAAGAATAAGTTATTCTATAGCAAGGAGGTCTGAATGGAGACCATCACCTATTCCTTGTACAGACCTGTGTTGTGTGCAGGAGAGAGATGTCTCTGCTGGTGGGACAAGACCCAGTGCAACACCCAGAAAGGAAGCGAACTTGAGAAGGGAGGACACATATGTCAAGTCTGTGTAAGGAATATCTTAATTTATAGAAAACACACCACTCTGGGTCACAGTGAGAAGGAAAACATATTGAATGATGAGCCATACTCATGCCAGTGCTTTAGCACTTAACTGGGAAGTTTTGTTTTGATTCTTGGTTTTCACAAAGGACGATACTCTGGTCAATGGTTTCTCAAAGCCTTTTCAGATTTAAGATGCCGCCTTGCGCTGCAGCGCACACAAACACAACAGTCCGAGGGAGAAGGCAAGCAAGAACCTGGCAGGGGCTTGCAGGGAGTGGGTAATGCGGGCCTGAGAAGAAAGTGCCCGAGGACCTTAGCAGGAGCCTAGCAGAATGAACTCGAGTCTGAGGTGCAGAGTGGGACTGGCAACCGAGGTAGAAGCCACACGTGCTCAAACGTCATGCTGTTTAAACTGCTTCCAGGGTAGCTTTGTGAGTGTCAGAGTGTTTAGCCAGACTGCTTTCAACATTTTCTTGCCTCTGGTCAGAATTTAGCCTGGAGAATATGGGGGAGAGAAGGCATCAGAAGGCACCACAAACTAGTTCGACCCTTCTCTTTCTTTCCTTGGATCAGCACCCTTTTGGTTTTGATTTTCCTCTTTTCTCCCACCCTACTGAAAATTACCACCATAGGAAGTCATTATTTCTGATGAAAACAAGTCATGGTCCTTGGATGTGATGGGGGAGCAGATAAGACTGAGTCTTACAGTCACACTGGGAGAAGAGGAGAAGGTATACAGTGACTGAGACCAGGCAGAACCTAAAAAAATTATGTTGAATATCTAGTCTTAAGCCAAACATAATAGTAGATTATATAGTCTGATCATATGGAGTTAGCATTAAATTTATTTAGCTGCCAAATGGAGATGCATACTATATATATCTAAGGATTCAGTTCAGTTCAGTTCAGTTCAGTCACTCAGTCGTGGATTAGAAATAGCTATTATAATAATTATTAATAATAATTTGTCTTTCTTATTCATGGCCTTGGAATATATAAATATATTGGCATATTATGCTGTGAATTATTGTGATGTTTCTCCTTGGTTCATGCTGACTTTGCAGACAGGCCTTTAGAAAATATTTGTATACCACTGAGATAAGCAAGACAGTTATTTATGGGAATTTATTGCATTCTTCCACCTGTAATATTCTTCAGTAGGTAGAGGATTGTGTATCAATTAAGATCAAGGTTTCAGAGATGTAAGTAAAGACATGTTGCAAAACAATTGTGAGAATAATCATATTACAAAGAAACAGAAGAAGTACATCAACATGGGAAATCATTTAAGTCTAGGAATACATTTCCCTCTAGAATTTAAATCTTTGATGAGAAGTTTTCTGTTTCCCTTATGTGACTGAGACACCTCCATGGCACACTCACAGGCGGTGATACTTACATTCTACATGACTGAGCTTCCTATTTAAAGGAAAAAGACCAAATTTTAATAACAGGTTAAAGTAGATAAAAGTTGCACTAAAATCTGAACTTCAACCATAGACTATCAGTGTAACAATGACCTCTGCCATATATAAGTAGGAAGGACATTCAATAGGGACGAAAGTAATTTTTCTCCTAGGTCAGTTGTTAGAAATTTCAACTCCTATTGAACTTGACAAGAGTTGTAATATTAAAGAGAGATTTGGAATAGAAGATAGAAATATGAAACTAAGCTATAAAATGGAATTCATTTATACAATGGAGTATTTAAACATGAGAAATTTAAGAGCAAAGATTCTTAAAAAGTTTTAATAAGTTAGATCTGAATTTTCAGTGCAGGGTGAGAATCAAAGTACATATCATATAATTTGGATATTGGATCTGCAAGAAAGAGAAAATTAATATGTGTTAAAAACCTAAGATAAACCTGATGCTATTAGGTCCTTACATGTTTATTAGTTTAGTTTAATTCTCATTAAATCAATATTAATATTGAAACTATGGAAGACAAGCAAACTGAGATTCTAAAAAATCAAGAAAACATGTCTAAGATTATACGCTTTTAGTTTTAATTGCATGAAGCCGTGCTCCAAATCTCTGGTATGCACAGGACAATCTGAAATTGTTCATATGTTCTTTTAGACATTTTACTAGTTGAAATATTTAAAGGAGTTTAACTTTTGCAAAGATGAAGTTTTTGTCTGTTAAACAAGCTTATTAGTCAAGATAAGTTTCGTGCTTTGCCATTTGACCTTGGGTAGAGTTGGTCCTCCCTATGGATAAGAAAGACACTATACTGCAGTTCCCTCATCTATAAAACAGGTTCTGCATAACAGTAAAACCTTCCCATAGGGTTGTTACAAGAGTGAAATGACATGAAGTGTGTTAGGTGCTTTGAAAAGGGGTTGAAAAATAGAAAATGCTTAATTATTATCATTAATATTTTGGTTATCCTTCAGACATTTTATTAGTTTAAATGATCTGTTTTAGATTACTGAAAAATGGGAGAAGTGCTTAAATAAGACACCCATGCTACTTGCTCTTGTAAAAGTTAAACCTCTTAAAAGAAAAGTTAGGACTATTGCCAAAGTGTTGTCATAGATAGTGATCTAAAAGGGAGCTCAATCATTCTATTTCAGATCCCTGCTAAACCCAGATAACAAAGATGTTGGAAAGATTTCAAGTAAAATTAGATAGAAGATTATGAAGTATTGTGTCAACACACTGCATATATTGAGGATTGAAAAATGATCCAGTAATTATGTCACATTTACTTGATACTGTTAAACAGATTTTGAGCACTTAAAAATTATTTTGCACTATTTTTTATTTTAACTTCCTTAATGCCTCAGCTGGATACATATGGCAATGTAACTCTAACAGGGAAATGGTTACTTTTCACTTTTTTTGAGAAAGCACTTTGAAAAGTGGAAAGTAAGGCATGAGCAGAAGTAAGTGCTAAACATGTCAGCAGTGGGCTTTCTCATACTGTAAATTCTGAACACTCTAGACCTGTAAGTGCATGACAGTAAACATGTGACAATGATTCCTGGTGTCCGATTGGAAAGTAGAAAGTGCCAGATAAGATTATCTGTGTGTTTCTGGAATATCCTTACAAGCAAGGATATCATAGGATGAACGAGAAAAACGAGATGTTAGGTTTCCATGAATAAATCCTGATCTGCCTCCTCATAGAGCAGACATACCAGGCAGAGTCCATTGGCTCACATTCTTTGTTTTCAAATGCTTGTTTTCAATCACGTTCATAAAGAGGATGGGCAGATAAGAGAGTTGAAGCAGATTGGTCCGAGTATCCAGAGGTATTTGTGTATTTTCTTCAAATGCAGCAAAATTGGTGGTATATAATAATGTTTACAATTTTAAAGTCATGTCTTCTGACTTCCATTCAACCAAAAACTGTGAGTCTTACATTATAAGCATAATTTAATAGGAACAATGGCTTGGAAGAGGAAAGACTGTGAAATAAAAGTAATGAATTCCTCTTCTGCTCTCAGGGAGTGAGGTAGAATATAGGCATGAATGTGAGACAACAGTTCAAATCAGATTAAGTCTACCTTTTAGACAATTCATGTTATTAAAAATAACATTATTTTTAATGTTTTTTGTTTTCAATGTTTTGAAAAATAACATTATTGGAGTCGTTGTAACATTTGGAAATATTGGAGTTGTCCTCATTCTGTGATACGGTTACAAGGCCTATGTTTATTGTAACTAAACATTTTGAGAAACATTCTTAGCACTTTGAGAAACATTCTTAGCACTTCATAAGAACCAGTGATGAAAGTTAGAATGAGTAGCTAGATATTTTTAGTAATCATTTCCATGAGAAAGATAACATTAAATAACAAAAGCAACAAAATGTAAGTTTCTGTCATCACAGTTCTGTATTAGAAGCAAACAGCTTTTCTTCTCTTAGCAACATTATCACAAACCCTGCTGTGCACTGCTTCCAGACAGCTACTCACTTGCTCTTCACGTGGGATAAAAAGGCTCCATAATCCAAAAGGCTCCATAATCCAAAAGTCTCCAAATCCAAAAAGTTCATAAGAGTGTTAGTCTCTCAGTCATGTCTGACTCTTTGTGACCCTATGGACTATAGCCCATCAGGCTCCTCTGTCCATGGGATTTTCCAGGCAAGAATATTGGAATACTGGTTGCCATTTTTTTTCTTCAGGGGATCTTCTCAACCCAGGAATTGACCTCAGGGATCGAGCCCAGGTCTCCTGTGTTGCCGGCAGATTCTTTATTGTCTGAGCCGCCAGGGAAGTCCAGAGTTCATAAAGATAACATGCAAAATTTGTAGATCATTTTACCATCATCCTTTTCACAATGTTTTATTGTTTAATAAGGATTAACGATCTCCCTTGTTTCATGGAAGAAATTTTCACATGTTCCTTACCACCCAGCTAAGGGGTGCAGACACTGCCTCATATTTAGGGTTTTATTACATGAATAAGATGTGTTGCATCCCTCACAGCAATCAAGTGCTTTTCACCTTTCTTTCACCCATAGTACTGTTTGGCTCCATTATAGGCACTGAAATATGATGTCTGAGTGGCATTCTCAAAGTAAGAAGAAGGCTTAAATGTATCAATCTGATCACAATTAAAGGGTGCAGTGTGACCTTAGAGTGGAGTTTGGAAAGCTTGGGCAGATTTAAGACAAAAACATTACTAGTTTATTTGCAAAACTGTAGTACTGGCAATTTTATTGTATGTACAACTATTAATAGAAATAGTACATTGAAGTAATAGTCTAGGGCTACAAAATTTCATTTTGAAATTCACCCCAAATAATTCAGTGTAACAACCAAGAGGAACATAGCATCAGTACATGTTTTATTTACGGTTTAAAATATGTCTTATTCCTCAGTTTAACACTATTTCATTTTAGTGTAGAAGTTCTCATTTATGTACATTTTCCAGTAGTTTCTCATATGATGAATTAGTGAATTGTCCCCATTGCATTTGAAGATTCCCTTAAGTGCCCCAGGCTCTGCTCCCCTACCTAGCACTGAATTCCCCATATTTTTTCATTCCTTTCAGTCATATAGCATTATGTATGGATGTCCTTTTAAATAAGTTGAACTCCTGGAGTTTTTTCTTGTTCTTGAACTGAAAGTAGGCAGTGTTTAATATTTAGTGTCTCATCAAGGTATATGTCCATTTTTTTCTGTATTCAATTCACCAATTAAAACTTTTACTTTGGAAGAAAGAATATATTTGTTCAATCAAAATTTAAGTGTCTACTATGCACCAGGGACTATTCTAGGCACTGGAGATAGATTTGTGAACTAAACTGAAATCTCTGTTGTTACACAACTTACATTTTATTGTAATAATAAATAATAAAGAATATAAAGTAAAATTAAAAGTGTGTAAGGTGATTGACAAGAGTTATAGAGGAAACTAATCTTCCATATTAGGGAAACAGAGAGCACTGGGGAAAAGGCAGCTGCTTATGAGGAGGGTCAGGATAGGTCTTGCCACAAATGTCATACTTGAGTCAATCTCCAAAAGAGATGAGTGAGGGAACCATCAGGGTATCTTGGGAGGAGCATTCCAACTACAGGAAAAAGCAGATGGGAGCCCGCCTGTCTAGGTGAAAGTGTTGGTGTGATTAGAACTGAGGGATAGCAGGAAGAATCAAAGTCTTTAGCAGGACAAGTGTGAGTGTCGGGGGCAGGGAGTTGGGGGTAGAAAGTTGTTTACTACTTTGTAGGATATTCTAAGGATATTAGTTTTTCTCTGGGTGAGCCAAAAGTCACTGGAATATAATATAAGGGAATTTTAGTTTTCCCTTTAATAATGATAATGTTCTGAGAAATTAAAGAAGTATAGTTTATTTTTATAGATTTGTTAAAACTTGCCAGTTGCTCACTTTATGTAGTATATATGCATGTATGAATTTTAAAATAGATTCCTTTATGTCAAATCTGTCAGGCTTCAAAAAAAAAATTATTTTTGTTTCTGAAGCCAGAAGTTGAATTAGCCTATTTCGCTGAGCCAATGGCATTTTGCTAGCAATCAAGAAACTTAACATGAAGCTCTGTTGGAGTACTATCTGCTTAAGAAGCTATACACATTAAAGAGATGGAATTAGTCATCAGGCTCAATGAAAAGTTTCTAAATTACGGCAGGAACTTCATAAATTCTAGTAAAATGTAAATAAAATATATGTGAAAACATAATTTAACATGAAAATTTTGTTTTCACCAGTAAAAATTTCTAGAGTCTTTATAATACTTGCCAATAGTTATTTATTGCTTGCTAAGTTTAGACACTGAATAAATTCTTTAACTTTATTAACTTAATCAGATAACTGTCCTTATTATTACCTAATAATAATATGCTATTGCCTGTGTGTATTAATATCACTCCTAGTAGTAGTAGTAAGTAGTAGTGGCATCTCCATTTTAATGAAGTGAAAATTCAAACTTAAAATCGGAGAGGTCAAGTAATCTTTATAGAGGAGCCAGAATTGATTTCCAGACCTAGTTTGCTGACCTGTAGTCCATACACTATGGAAAACTGCATCTGCTTTGTAAATTTAACAGTGGTTAACTTAGAAATCAACTTGCAAAGCTGTTGTGCATGGGAGCACTCATTGCTATCATTATACTCCTAACGTGTGGGTGGCACATAGTAGGAGCCTATAAATCCCTCACCATTTCCCCTCATAATTGGAAAATTTTTTCTTATTTTAAAAAGAGCAATAGAAGACCTCCCATGGAATCTATTTAAAGAGTGCACCGCATTTTTGATAAACATATTTACAGTATTGGACCTCATTTCACAGGAAATGCTCTCCTGTTGATGCTTATGACAACTCTCTCTACAACAGCAGTAAAGACTATACACGCATTACAGTAATTTTAGAGCAGAAACATATCAATCACAATTTGTACATATAATTTTGGAAGACACAGTATGCTGTAAAGTGTCTCCAAGGAATATGTTTGTTCTGCAAGGAAATAAAGTACAGCTCTACAGTAAGCATTCCTGAATAGATCACCACTGTGTTCCACCTTGCACTCACAGCTCCTTGCAAAAGAGGACTTTGACCTGTATAAATTTGACAACTCTGAAACATTTGGAATCCTGACCCCTATTCCAGAAGGTTTCTCTTTTATACAACTAAAACTAGGCTCTCATTTTCTTAGTACAACTACGCTCAGCTTCCATCTCCAAATTTTAACTTGGGATCATGTCAGGTCGGCGTATTAACACCCATCTCCCCCAGTTACCCTATTCAACATTGGAAAGTATTTACATAAATTGTAACCTATGTCTAATAGCATCCTCAGAATCCGTCATGGGACTAACTTATAATGAGGTATAAGTTGGCATTCTCCAGTAAAACTAAATCTTCTTGGCTAATATCCAAGACACAGTTGTCTTGTATCAAATTCTGCTCCAGAGAATGTGGTGATACAAGTGTCAACAACAGTAAATAAATCTCCAGCTCCAGTGAAACAGTAATTTTAATAAAATATTAATTTGTTGTCTACAATACTTTGCAGTTTTAAAAGGATTTCAAATATATTCTTCACAGCAACCCAGTGTAATAGATAGAATAGAAATTTCACTCACATTTTACTTATAAGGAAACTAAGACTTTGAGACAATAAGCAGCCTGTCTCAGGTTAGATACCTGGAAAGAATTAAATATGGTTTCAAGTTGAGGATTTCTGACTCTTTTTTCCAGAGCTCTTCTCACCACACCATTAAGTCTAAGTAGAAAAGTTGAAGTGAGATCACTCATACATTTGTGGGTAAAATATAAGTACAGTATTTTCTTTAGGGCCACATATAAAAGAAATGTTGAAATCATTCTTTGTATGGAAATACAGTTTTTCCTGAAAGTGTCAAAATTTCATTCTGCTCAGAGTACATTCTGCAATTTTTCTAGAAGATTTTTTCCGCATATCAAAAAGCTTTAAAATTATGACTAATGAAGGGAAACTTGTCCAACAAGCTATTAAATGACATTGTAAAATTAACAGTAATTAAAAACATATGATACTGGTATAAGATTGGCGTGGAACAGTTCAAAAACAAACCCAAATCTGTTAAAGAACTTGCGATTTTCCAAAAGAAATAGAGGTGGAAGAGTTAAGTTATTCAAAAATTGCTGTTAGAAAAATGATCCTTCTTTTTATCTCTCTCAAAACAGAGAATGAAATATATTCCAAGTGGCTTAAAGAATTAAAATAAAATATATAGTATTTAACAAATTGAGATTACTGAGTATAGTTGTACAAGCTGTATGCTGTACAACTGAGGGGTTATATTCATGTAAACAATAATGTGAATGGCACACCCTCTTCGGTGAGCACCCTAATGTTAGCACCCTAATGTAAAAATGTAGCTAATTTTTGATTGCAGAAGGATTTTTTTTTTTCGAGAAAGCAGCATAAAAACCACATTAAAAATGGACTGATAGAAATAACCACATAAACACATTTCAGTACATCAAACATCATAAAACTAAACGATAAGCAAGAACTGGTAAAAACATTTGCAACAAATATGATAATCTCATAGGATTTATGTATTAAATACATATAAAAATGTAATGACATAAAATTTAACTTTTATAACACTTAAATCCCAACACCACCATTTATTACTTGTATAAATTAGGGTAATGCTAAAAGGTATAACAAAAAGACCCCAAAATGTAAAATGGCTCAAACATAGTATAAACAAGCATTCTTAACCTTTCTGTACCAGGGCCACAGTAGCAGTCTGGTAGATCTTTTCTCAGAATATTGTTGTTAAATACATAAAATAAAATTTAAAAGATTTCAAAAGAACCAGTTATATTGAAATGTAGCTATAAAATATTAAAATAACTTGTGATATGATAATAAAGGTGCTTCTTTAATAAAACATGAAATAACCAAATATAGTATCAGGTTTAATTTCTACCATAATTTCAAGGTCTTGTTGAGTATGAACTAAATTTGATACCTGCTACAACTGTAGCATGATACAAAAATACCTGTTACATGTACTACTGATATTACTAGTTTGTGGCCTGTGTTTGTAATAGGAAAAGATGCTAGATTGCAGTTAAGTAGAAATAACATTTTTTCCTCATTCCATGTTCACCAACTCCTAAATTTTCTCTATGGATGCCGTAGAGATCCATGAGCCTCATGTGAAGGACCGCTGCCATGGATGCTTCTTGCCTGCTTATGTCGTGTCCGCACAGGAAGACAGAGCAGGCGTGCCGGCATCAGCTGAAGGCAGTCTCAGGGAGTGATCCAAGGACCAGCTGAAGGAGGCTTGCCATGTTCAGGGTGTAGCTTCCTAAGTTTCCACCATTGTTCCCATCTTGGTCAGCCAGAAGAGGAAACAGACATGGAGAGACACATGTCAGAAACTCTCATGGGCTAAGCCTGGAATTGGTGCACATCATATTCTGTTGACTAGAACTTGGCCACATGAACACACCTATCTGGCAAGGGAGACTGGGATATATAGATAAGATGTATGATCAGGAAGACGAGGAGAACATGGGCTTTGATGAGAAGGTAGTATTAATAGCCTTTGCCAAATCATCTATCAAATTAGCAATTAACGACTATCTGCAATGAGATAAAGCTAGAGTGAAGATATGAGAACTGTTGTGGAAATCAACTGTATAAAAAAACATTTTGGAGAGCAAACCATCAAAATGAATTAAAGGTTTTAAAATTGTTCTTATCCCTTGATCCATTAGTTTAATTTCTATGATTTTTCTTAAGAATCTTGTACAGTTGAAGGAAAAACTGCACACATTAGTCATAGCGACATTAACTTAGATAACAGTGTAGTTATTATAATTACAAAAGATAAATGCAATAACCAAAATAAATTAGCATTGCCAAGGAAATTGAGGTATGTCCATATGATAGACTATTATGAGTTTTAGTAAGTGATAGCTGAAATTTCTTGAATGAGGGTAAAATGCTAGATATTGTGCCAGTCACTTTATATGCCTTAGATCCTGGCACCTACCCCATGAGGTACTTTCCTTGATCCCCTTTTATGTGTGAAAAAATTGAATCTCAGCTAGACTGAGTGCTCTGTTGAAGATTATACAGCACTGGTTTAGTCTTTGCTGATTGTACATCTAAAATTCACTGTCTTTTCTTCCCTACTAACAGAACTCTGATTTTGTTTGGGGTTGTAATGTACTCAGCTAAAAATACTTAACCATCAGACTGACTAGCATAGTTGAGGCTGCTGCTAAGTGGCTTCAGTCGTGTCCGACTCTGTGCAACCCCACAGACGGCAGCCCACCAGGCTCCCCCGTCCCTGGGATTCTCCAGGCAAGAACACTGGAGTGGGTTGCCATTTCCTTCTCCAATGCAGTTGAGGCTGCCATGTGCCTAATTATGGTCAATGCAATTTAAGCAGAGATGGCTGTTCTAATGAAAGACTCAACTGGAATAAGTGTTCTCAAACTTTTGGCCTTCAGCTTTCCTCTTCTTTCTCTCAAGTAAGCATATGAAACCTGTGTATGTAGCAGTCATCTTGTAACCATGGCTGAAAACCACAGCCTAAGGATGGCAGGACAAGAGTAAGGAGAAGCCTCGACCTTGATGGAATTCTTGAGGACTGCACCAGCCCATGTTTTCCCAAGGCCCTTAACACTGTTTGATTAGGTCACAGAAGTTAAATTTTTTTTTTTTTTGAGTGCACCCAAACATAATTCTATCTGTACAACTGGTCAGTGGCAAAATGAGACTTAAACCCAGACCTTGATGCTAGGAAAAATTGAAGGCTGGTAGAGAAGGGGACGACAGAGGACGAGATGGTTGGATGGCATCACTGACTCAATGGCCATGAGTTTGAGTAAACTCTGGGAGTTGGTGATGGACAGGGAGGCCTGGTATGCTGCAGTCCATGGGGTCACAAAGAGTCAGACACGACTGAGGGACTGAACTGAACTGAAGCCCAGATCTGTTTGACTCAAAGGCCTCTTAAGTACAATTACATGCTAATTTTCTGCTTGTTCTTTCATGTTGACTTTGAAAAGCAGGATACTAAAATCATATATGTAAGTGTGATCTCAAGTATACATAGAATATTGGAAGAGAAGAGATCAAAATTTTGTTAATGGTTATCTCTGGGTGGCAGGATTTGTAAGGGTTAATTTTTAAAATAACTTTATAAGAGGATTTTATTATTATAAATGTAATACATGCTTATTGTGGACAATTTGCAATTTAAAGAACAGAATAAAGGAAAAAAGAAAATGTACTAACTTACAATTTTCCCTACATTTATATTTTCAAATTGTAGGTGCTATTTTGTGTCCTGCTGTTTTTACTTACTATTAAAGCAATTCCCATTGTTATTAAATATTTTAGAAATATCATGTTAATGGCTGCCTGTTATTCTAGCATGTGGATGAATACAGATTGTTAAAACATTTTTCAGTTGTTGAAATTTTTAATTAGTTTACAATTTTCAGTATTGAAAGAATATTCTGAAAACACTTACGTTTGTAAATCTTGGTCTTTTGACTGATCGTTTCCCTGACATAAATTCTCAGAAGTCTGACTTCTGAGAATCTTTGCTGCTTTTGTCATGAACTTTTGAGTCAGTTCTCCAGAAATATTGCACAGGTGCTTGCCCTGGGTGCATATGAGGGTGTTCCATCATGCAGAGGCCTTGAGGTGCCCTCACGCCTTTCTTCATCTCCAGCTGATTGCTTTCAAGCAACTGATTAAGTGAATTTCCAGAGTGCGTTATTTTATGTTAGTTAAAATATCTCTTGGCAAATGGGTGAGGAAATTAATGATTGAACAAACTATACTTATAACTAGTATGTAGGAAAATGGCAGGGCTGAAATTCCTACTACTTCAAGAAGTTCTGTGTCAGCCATATTGTAAGGGAATTTGGAGATGGTATAATCGGATGAAATTAGAAGGAGTTAAAAATAGACCCTCAAAAGATGAGTATTGAAATCAAGGTTTCCTCCATTATCATTAACAGCTCACCTTTCCTTAAATGTCTAAGTGTACTTTTTTCCTTAAAACAGCCAATGATAATGAAAGATATATGTGAATATATATTTCTACATTGAATTTATATTTTTGAAATTTTGTAATTAATGAGGTGCATGGTCAAAAGCACAGGGAGCAGTTTTAAAATTAAGTAATTTATATTACTGGTTCTATTTCTATGATAGTAATTCCTTTAATAAAAATAAAAAAGCTTCTAATGGCCTCAAAATTATTACTTTCTACTATATATGTTCCCTGTGGCTTAGCCGGGAAAGAATCTGCCTGTAATGCAGGGTACCTGTGTTCAGTCCCTGGATCAGGAAGATCCCCTGGAGAAGGGAATGGCTACCCACTCCAGCATTCTTGCCTGGAGAATCCCATGGACAGAGAGGCCTGGCAGGCTACATACAGTCCATGGGGTTGCAGAGTCAGACACGACTGAGCCACTGACACTTATACATGTTCAATACGTAAGTGTAGTGGGCTGATATTTGATATAGTCCATATTGTTGTTCAGTCACTCAGTAGCGTCCGACCTGCAACCACATGGACTGCAGCACACCAGGCCTCCCTGTTTCTCACCATCTACCCGAGTTTGCCCAAGTTCATGTCCATTGCATTGGTGATGTCATCCAGTCATCTCATCCTCTGAGCCAGTATTGACAATATATTTCCATTTATCTACATTATTGACAACTTCATTATTTTTTTCTTATTGTATTTCAGTTTCATGGAATTGGGTTAATCATAACCTGTGTAGTTCATAATGTGCTCTCTTTACCAATCTATGCATGGCTTATGTTTTAGTTATTAATATTATTTAATTAGTTACTTTTAATATATTAAACACTTATGAACCTACCAGCCAAAACAAAAGCTTGAAACTTGACAAAAATCTTCTACATGGTTTTGTCCAAAAACCCATTCCTTTGCTGCCAGATAGTTTCATTTTCATGAGGATATCAACATTTTTAATACTTTATTTCATAAGTAACATCTCCATGTTTACCCAAATTTTTAAAGCTATTTTCTAATCTTCGTATTAGTTTTCAAAAGAACATTTTGATTCCTTCAAATTGAAATGGTATTTTTCAGTTCTAGAGCCTCATCTAATGTCATATTTTAAATTCAGTTTAAATGAACAGTTAGAAAAATATTAAACAGGTTTTTGTGGCTTTGTAAACAAGCATATCTATATGATATATCCTTTCAGATCTAGCAAATATAAAATTGCCATGAATCCACTCATTGGATCTAAGGTAATACAAGTCCAAAAGGGCTTGCAACAATAATAGGCTTGTTTTAATTCAGTAAATATGTATCAAATATCTACCAAATAGGAGATAGAGAGTTTGGCACTGGTACTGGTAATGGTGGTGACTTAAAATGACTTGGATAATGGTTTCTCTCCAGTGAGTTTAAATTCTACGAGAGAGCCCAGAAACAGAACGATAGATGGGGAAACTCACCATGTAGGAGGGGTAGCAGATTAGGTAAGTGGGAGAAGATGGGTTATTCAACATATGATGCTGGAATAATTGTTTAGTAATTATTTCTAAGTAATAATTGGACTTCTGTTCAGTTGCTCGGTTGTGTCCGATTCTTTGTGATCCCATGGACTGTAGCATACCAGGCCTCGCTGTCCATCACCAACTCCCGCAGTCTACCCAAACCCATGTCCATCGAGTCGATGATGCCATCCAACCATCTCATCCTCGGTCGTCCCCTTCTCCTCCAGCCCCCAATCCCTCCCAGCATCAGAGTCTTTTCCAATGAGTCAGCTCTTCACATCAGGTGGCCAAAGTACTGGAGTTTCACCTTTAACATCAGTCCTTCCAATGAACACCCAGGACTGATCTCCTTTAGGATGGACTGGTTGGATCTCCTTGCAGTCCAAGGAACTCTCAAGAGTCTTCTACAACACCACAGTTCAAAAGCATCAATTCTTCAGCATTCAGCTTTCTTTATAGTCCAACTCTCACATCCATACATGACTACTGGAAAACCATAGCCTTGACTAGATGGACCTTAATCGGCAAAGTAATGTCTCTGCTTTTGAATATGCTGTCTAGGTTGGTCATAACTTTCCTTCAAAGGAGTAAGCATCTTTTAATTTCATGGCTGCAGTCCCCATCCACAGTGATTTTGGAGCCCCCCCAAAATAAAGTCTGACACTGTTTCCACTGTTTCCCCATCTATTTGCCATGAAGTGATGGGACTGGACACTGTGATCTTAGTTTTCTGAATGGTGAATTTTAAGCCAACTTTTTCACTCTCCTATTTCATTTTCAAGAGGCCCTTTAGCTCTTCTTCGCTTTCTGCCGTAAGGGTGGTGTCATCTGCATATCTGAGTTTATTGATATTTCTCCTGGCAGTCTTGATTCCAGCTTGTGCTTCTTCCAGCCCAGCGTTTCCGTGATGTACTCTGCATAGAAGTTAAATAAGCAGGGTGACAACATACAGCCTTGACAATATACATCCTTTCCTATTTGGAACCAGTCTGTTGTTCCATGTCCAGTTCTAACGGTTGCTTCCTCACCTGCATACAGGTTTCTCAATTACTGAACAATAAAAATTGGGATTATTTTATGTGTAAAAAATAAATTATACCTGTTTAACTCACACCAATCAAAAAAGTTCTAATACAGGAGAGACAGATGTCAGCAAAAATGTGACTCAAGATAACGCAAATTCCAAATATTGAGTTTAAAAAAAGTTTAGGAAAGAAATTACAATTCTGAATTGTGGATGGTGTGAAAATCCAACGAAAATGTAATGTATGAACTGGGCTTTCAAGGCTGAGTGGAATTAAAATAGGAATAAGAGGCAGAGGTAGAAATGTGGGAAGAATTGTTCCAAAAGGTTGTTTTCAAGCAAAGTGACCAGTTCATCTTGGTTTGGTTGGTACTTTCCTATAAGTGGTCTTCCCTGGTGGCTCAGAGGGTAAAGCATCTGCCTGCAATGCAGGAGACCAGGGTTCAATCCCTGGGTTGGGAAGATCCCCTGGAGAAGGAAATGGCAACCCACTCCGGTATTCTTACCTGGAGAATCCCATGGACAGAGGAGCCTGGTGGGCTACAGTCCAGGGGTCACAAAGAGTCGGACATGACTGAGTGGCTTCACTTTCACTTTTTCCCTTTTCCTGTAAGCACTGCACGTCCCATGTGATGGGGGAAGGGCAAATCAGGACAGCTGGTCACCTTGAAACAAAGCCATGCATTCTCTACCACTCCTCCTAATTTCCTAAGCAAGAAATACAACTAGTCCTATAAACCCAGATAGCAGGTGTCAGCTTTTGGAAACTGAACTCTGCTCACTCGTCCCTACCACTTGCTCTGAGAAGGGAGCTTGAGGATTTCAAAGTTCCCTGTGCTTCTCTATGGTTACCCATAGCAGCACTTCCCTTTAGGCCTACTCAGTCCCTAGACTCCCCCACTGCTGAGACATCAAATGCTAGCCTTTGTTTGATGATCACCTTCCATTCTCCCAGCCTCTCACTACCTATTCCTGCTCAGCCTCCTGACTGTTCTTATCAACACTTTTGGCCCCTCAACCCCATCCTAATTCTCCTAATCCATCATCAGCCTGGTTCTTGTTCATTGAGTCTATCGACATACTAACATGCTTGTTGAGATAAAGCACTGTGGAGTCAGATATCCACTTCTGCCTGTTTTATTTTGTGTCCATCTCTGCTTCTTACTCTCCACAGGAATTTACCAACAGAGTTAACTTCTCTGAACCTGTTTTCTCATTTGGAAAATAGGAGATACTATCGCCTCCTATTCCATATTACTCATGAAATAATACTGTTTTCAAAAAAGAACAAAATTTTCAGAATTGTATGTATGGTATAAATACACTTTTGTGTATATAAAGTCATTTTTTTGCGTATGAATGTTTATAAATGCAATGAAAAGATGAAGAAAACCAAACTCTAAAAATGGTTAGCTTTCAGAAGGGTTATGAAAAAGGGGAGAAATGTTAATAAGCAAATGATCTCCACATTCTTATCTTTGAATTGTGTGATTATTATATGATAAACTTAGGTTATTTTGGAATTAAAATATAAATGAAGACAGGGTAAAAATGGACAAATATAAAAGTTTCACAGGGAAGTCGACACTTAAGTGAATCTCCATGTGTGGGGAGATAAGAAAGGGAAGGATTTTCTGGGAAAATGAGTAGTGTAAGCCAGTAGATAGTGCAGTGCCACCAGGACCCATTAGAAAACCTTAATGATGAGGGACAGGACACAGTGAGAGCCATGTGAAGGGGAGGATCATGGGAAATGAGGCCAGAAAGATGGCCAGGACTAGCTCTGAGTGCCCTTTGAAGACCATGCAGTGCAATTTGAACTTTGTCCTCAAAGTAATGGGAAAGCATTGAGAAGTAAGAAGAATGGGAAAAAAAAAAATAGAAGCTGAATTTTAGAAAGGGAATATTGTGTATTATTGTGAATTATAGAGGTGGGCAATACTATAGATTTTTATTTATTTATTTATTCATTTATTTGGCTGTTCTGGGTCTTAGTTATGGCATGTGGGATCTGTTCAGTTCAGTTTAGTTCAGTTGCTTAGTCGTGTTCAACTCTTTGTGACCCCATGAACCGCAGCACACCATCTCCCGGAGTTCACTTAAACTCACGTCCATTGAGTTGGTGATGCCATCCAGCCATCTCATCCTCTGTCGTCTCCTTCTCCTCCTGCCCCCAATCCCTCCCAGCATCAGAGTCTTTTCCAATGAGTCAACTCTTTGCATGAGGTGGCCAAAGTACTGGAGTTTCTGCTTCAGCATCATTCCTTCCAAAGAAATCCCAGGGCTGATCTCCTTCAGAATGGACTGGTTGGATCTCCTTGCAGTCCAAGGGACTCTCAAGAGTCTTCTCCAACACCACAGTTCTAAAGCATCAATTCTTCGGCACTCAGCTTTCTTCACAGTCTAACTCTCACATCTATACATGACCACTGGAAAAACCATAGCCTTGACTAGACGGACCTTTGTTGGCAAAGTAATGTCTCTGCTTCTCAATATGCTATCTAGGTTGGTCATAACTTTTCTTCCAAGGAGTAAGTTGGTCTTTAATTGAGGCATGTGTGATCTAGGTGGATCCTGGGCTCCCTGCATTGGGAGCATGGAGTGTTAGCTCCTGGATCACCAGGGAAGTCTGAAGACTGTAGATTTGAAAAGGAAATCAGAAACATTTTCAATATTCACAAAAAGAGATTATGAAGGCCTAATTTATTAGCAGAGACCAAATAACATGTCTTTTATGCTGTGATTAAAATATTAATAGCATTTTATTGAGATATTTGTTTCCAGCTAACATTTATTTAGCCAAGATTAAAACCTGACATCCTCTGTCGTCTCCTTCTCCTCCTGCCCCCAATCCCTCCCAGCATCAGAGTCTTTTCCAATGAGTCAACTCTTTGCATGAGGTGGCCAAAGTACTGGAGTTTCTGCTTCAGCATCATTCCTTCCAAAGAAATCCCAGGGCTGATCTCCTTCAGAATGGACTGGTTGGATCTCCTTGCAGTCCAAGGGACTCTCAAGAGTCTTCTCCAACACCACAGTTCTAAAGCATCAATTCTTCGGCACTCAGCTTTCTTCACAGTCTAACTCTCACATCTATACATGACCACTGGAAAAACCATAGCCTTGACTAGACGGACCTTTGTTGGCAAAGTAATGTCTCTGCTTCTCAATATGCTATCTAGGTTGGTCATAACTTTTCTTCCAAGGAGTAAGTTGGTCTTTAATTGAGGCATGTGTGATCTAGGTGGATCCTGGGCTCCCTGCATTGGGAGCATGGAGTGTTAGCTCCTGGATCACCAGGGAAGTCTGAAGACTGTAGATTTGAAAAGGAAATCAGAAACATTTTCAATATTCACAAAAAGAGATTATGAAGGCCTAATTTATTAGCAGAGACCAAATAACATGTCTTTTATGCTGTGATTAAAATATTAATAGCATTTTATTGAGATATTTGTTTCCAGCTAACATTTATTTAGCCAAGATTAAAACCTGGGTAAGAATTATAAATGGATATCTCATTTATTTCTTAAAACTTCATAAGGTATAACACTCTGTTAATATTCCTAACCTTATAAATCAGGAAACAGAGACTCAGAGGAGTTAAGATACTTGCCCAAGCACACCGAGCTGATAAATGGTGTGGCCAGAATCTGAATCCATAGAGCCTGGTTCCCTGGCCACACTTTCAAATGTTAGGTCATAAAGCCTATCCTTAGAGTTTCCTCAATGTCAAAGAAAAGTTGCTCTGGACAGAATTAAATTGGCAAGGAAAACTTTTAAGACTATAGCAATGGGGAGAGAGACTGAACTCAACTCCACTGAAACAGAGTGGAGGGTTTTTAAGTACTGGGGTAAGGTAGTGAAAAAAGTACTGAAGGGTGACAAGGCAAGGTTGGTCACTGTGACTGGGCCATCTGTATTTGTTAATTGTTTCTTGTTCAAGGTAGACCCCATCTTCCCACCAAGATGGGAAGTCAGAGGCACTATGTTTCTCGGTGCTTATTGAAAAGGATGGCTCCTAGGTTCTTAAGGAAGACATTCTGGGTTATAAAATTGTCAAGAGTCTAGAAGACTACTTATCACAAAGGTGCAGATAAGGAATTTATAATTGCAAATTTTCTAAAGCAAATGCTCAAAGAAAAGGGAAGGCCAGGGCCTCGTGTCAGGTGAAGCCTGTCTAAAGTATAGTCAAGCTGAGAGGAACATTAAAATCTTCTTGACTATCAATTATTCTGGAGTATGGGATGCAGTAGAATGCAGTGTGTTCGCCTTAATTCACTGGGGGAATTCCTCTGGAATGGCATATAAATCTCTGATATATATAAAATCCATTTAAAATTATATTATACACATGTGTATGCTAAAAGTTAACACACCAATATACATTGCACAATATAACCCACATCATCAAAGTAAAAATTTCTATTTTATAGACATTTTAAAACAGTGGATATTAATTAATGAGATCATTTAATGTTATTAACTAAGATAATAGTATTTTTTTTTAGTATTTGTTGTATACCAGATATGAAGTTAAATTCTTTCTCATATAGTAATTACTTTCTCATATACTCCTAAGATCAACCCTAGGAGGTAGCTACAATAATTATCTTTATTTTATGAATGAGGAAACTGGTTCTGAGAAGGTCACATAATTTATAGTCTGTCTGAGCCCTAAGCGGGACTGGCTACCTATGGCAACCCACTCCAGTATTCTTGCTGGGAAAATCCCATGGATGGAGGAGCCTGGCTGGCTATAGTCCATAGGGTCACAAAGAGTTGGACATGACTGAACAACTGAGTATATACCTAGTTTGTGAGACCCGAGGGAAAATGAACGTGTAGGACTTCTTGTTCAAAAATTATTGGGCATCATAAGGTGACAACAGAAGGTTAAACCAAAGGGCCCCTCTAAGGACAGTGTACGGAATGACTGCAGGTCTTACGCCTGTCAAACTAGCCCCGCCCTTAAGTTAGTGCTTTCAACCTTTATACTGTTTTCTGTCTTTCCTGAATAAGTTACTCGGTATCGAAGTTGTTGGGGATAGCCAGAGTTCATAAGTAGTGATCAGTTGATCTTTTTAAATGCCTAGAGAAAAGAAACTTTCTCACAGTCAGGATTTGGATATTTAATTCCACCGGTATCTGCTTTCTATAAAGAAATTGATGCTTTTGACCTGTGGTGTTGGAGAAGATTCTTGAGAATCCCTTGGACAGCGAGGAGATCCAAACAGTCCATCCTAAAGGAAATCAGTCCTGAATATTCATTGGAAGGACTGATGCTGAAGCTGAAACTCCAGTACTTTGGCCATCTGATGTGAAGAACTGACACACTAGAAAAGACCCTGATGCTGGGAAAGATTGAAGGTGGGAGGAAAAGNGTCCATCCTAAAGGAAATCAGTCCTGAATATTCATTGGAAGGACTGATGCTGAAGCTGAAACTCCAGTACTTTGGCCATCTGATGTGAAGAACTGACACACTAGAAAAGACCCTGATGCTGGGAAAGATTGAAGGTGGGAGGAAAAGGGGATGACAGAGGAGGAGATGGTTGGATGGCATCGCCAACTCGATGAACATGAATTTGAGTAAGCTCCAGGAGTTGGTGATGAACAGGGAAGCCTGCCATACTGCAGTCCTTGGGTTGCAGAGAGTCAGACACGACTGAGCAACTGAATTGAACTATATTATACGACTTGTCAGTGAGCATCAAAGTATTAGAAGATATGAGACACTCTACTGATCCTGTCTGAAAATAGTAAATATCTGGGACAAAGAAGGATCTTCCCGTACAAAGGACAACTATAGCTAAATACTAGCTTATATTCTGTGGTCACCTGATGCGAACAGCCGACTCATTGGAAAAAGTCCCTGATGCTGGCAAAGACTGAGGACAGAAGAAGAGAGCATCAGAGGCTGAGATGGCTGGATGGTTATCACTGATGCAACAGACATGAACTTGGGCAAACTTTGGGAGATGGGGAGGCACAGGGAGGCCTGGTGTGCTGCAGTCCATGGGGTTGCAAAGAGTTGGACATGACTGGGTGACTGAACAACAGCATACTGTGGCCCCTTTCACAATATATTACTCTGTCTGATTAGAACTAAACTTGGAAGACAACATGTTTATTTAGATGACACAGAATATTAGCAATACAAACAAAAAGTGTGTTTTCATCATTAAACAGAAAGATATATGATAGTACTGAGGCTACCACCAGAAGATGGGTATATTAATAGTAAATTTTTAAAAACTTATTCATACTGAAGCCCAGCATGGTTGAATAGCGTTAAATGAAGATGCTTTCAGAGTAAAACTGCCTTATTCCTGGAGTCGAGTACTGTCCAAAGTGACTATTATTCTCACTACATGAATTATTGTGGCTTAGTTCATTTCAATTCAGTTCAGTTCAGTTCAGTTCAGTTGCTCAGTCATGTCCGACTCTTTGTGACCCCATGAATCGCAGCACGCCAGACCTCCCTGTCTATCACCAACTCCCAGAGTTCACTCAAACTCATGTCCATCGAGTCGGTGATGCCATCCAGCCATCTCATCCTCTGTCGTCCCCTTCTCCTCCTGCCCCCAATCCCTCCCAGCATCAGAGTCTTTTCCAATGAGTCATCTCTTTGCATGAGGTGGCCAAAGTACTGGAGTTTCAGCTTGAGCATCATTCCTTCCAAAGAAATCCCAGGGTTGATCTCCTTCAGAATGGACTGGTTGGATCTCCTTGCAGTCCAAGGGATTCTCAAGAGTGTTCTCCAACACCACAGCTCAAAAGCATCAATTCTTTGGCCCTCAGCTTTCTTCACAGTCCAGTTCTCATAAGTAACATTTTATTGTAAGTGGCACCTACAGAGAGTAGTAGATTTAGATTTCATTATAAAAGAGGTTAGTTTTCATTGCGAAAGTTCTCTTTGCTTTTTGATAGAGATGAAGCTCATATGAAGCTAGTGAAAATGAAAGTGTTGGTTGCTCTGTTGTCTCCAGCTCTTTGCGACCCTGTGGTCTGTAGGCCACCAGGCTACTGTGTCCATGGAATTCTCCAATCAAGAATACTGGAGTGGGTAGCCATTCCCTATTCCAAGGAATCTTCCTGACCCAGGGATGGAACCTGGGTCTCCTACATTACAGGCAAATTCTTTACTGTCTGAGCCACCAGGGAAGCCCCAACATAGACCAAAGATGATGTCAAATGTGAATAGAGGTAAAGATTATACATATGAAGTTCTTTTTAAGATCAGCTCTTTGAAACACTTATATGAATTCTGCAATCAAAAATTTGTCATTTGGGGGGCTCCCCTGGTTGCTCAGTGGTAAAGAATCTGCCTGCCAACACAGGGGAAACGAGTTCGATCCCTGATCTGGGAAGATCCTACATGCTGTGAGGAAACTAAACCCATGTGCGATAACTCCTGAAGCCCATGCACCAAGACTGGAGAGTAGTCCCCACTCACCAAAGCTAGAGAAAAAGCCCGGGCAGCAGTGAAGACCCAGGACAGCCATAAATAAATAAATATTATTAAAAAAAATTTGTCATTGGGATAGACAAGAGGCGGTTGTCAGGGAGACACATATTCCTTGACTGTTGTTTGGCATTTTGTGTCATTTTTTAAAAAATGACTTGTCTTCCCATCTGAATGTATTAACAAAATGTTAAGCAAATTTCTTAAATACCATTATGATCCCGGTCTTAAATATAAATATTTTTCTTCAAAAGCATGCAACTTTCTTATATATTATAGTTTTTAAATAACTTTCCTAAGATATAATTGGCATATAATAAACTACACATACTTGAAGCATAGAACTTAAGTTTTGAAATATGTATTTACCCATGAGAATATCATAAAAACCAAGACAGTAAACATACCTAGTCTTCCTCAGAATTTTCCCCTGCTCCTCAGTAGCCTCTCACTTCCTCATATCCAATCTATTCTTACCTTATTCTCCCGACAATCACTGATCTGCTTTCTGTCACTAGAGATTTGTTTGCAATTTTTAAAGAATTTTGTATAAATGGAATCATACAATATATACTCCTTTTATTAAGCATAATAGTTTGAGGTTCATCCACATTGTAGCTTGAATCAGTAATTCATTCCTTTTAATCACCAAATAGTATTTTACTGTATGGAAATATAATTTTTATTTATCTGTTCACCTGTGAACATTTGTGCTGTTTCTAATTTGGGGCTATTACATATAAAACTGCTGTGAACATTTTGCATAGTAAAATCTTATGAACAGCTGTATTTGTTTTTCTTGACTAGACACTTAGCATGAAGTGAATGAGCATTTTATAGATGTATATTTAAAATTTTAAGAAACTACCAAACTATTTACAAAAGTGGGTAAACAATTTTTAATATTCCAACCAGCCATGTAAGAGAGTTCCAGTTGCTCCACATGCTTGCCAACAGTTGTAGTAAATGCAATCTGTATCTTTTATGTAAAAGCTAGAATCTTAGTATTCACATCAGATAATATTTATTGATAATAAACATATGAAGCACAATTCATTTGAAGAGGTTAGAAGACAGAGGCAAATATCTATATTTCAAAGGCATCTTGAGAAATCTGTCAGCTTTCTGTTAATTTTCCTTGTCTCAGTACCCAGAATAAAAATGATCACAAGAAATTTTAAATAGACATTATTATAGCGATAGCTACTATTTATTTATGAATATCAGTTCAGTTCAGTTCAGTCACTCAGTCGTGTCCGACTCTTAGCAACCCCATGAATCGCAGCATGCCAGGCCTCCCTGTCCATCGCCATCTCCCGGAGTTCACTCATACTCACGTCCATCGAGTGCGTGATGCCATCATGAAGTGATGGGGCCGGATGCCATGATCTTCGTTTTCTGAATGTTGAGCTTTAAGACAACTTTTTCACTTTCCTCTTTCACTTTCATCAAGAGGCTTTTTAGTTCCTCTTCACTTTCTGCCATAAGGGTGGTGTCATCTGCATATCTGAGGTTATTGATATTTCTCCTGGCAATCTTGATTCCAGCTTGTGCTTCTTCCAGTCCAGCGTTTCTCATGATGTACTCTGCATAGAAGTTAAATAAGCAGGGTGACAATATACAGCCTTGACGTACTCCTTTTCCTATTTGGAACCAGTCTGCTGTTCCATGTCCAGTTCTAACTGTTGCTTCCTGGCCTGCATACAGATTTCTCAAGAGGCAGGTTAGGTGGTCTAGTATTCATAGAGGTCACAAATAAGTCCATCAGAACTATAGGTAAAGGTCCTGCTGCTGCTAAGTCACTTCAGTCGTGTCTGACTCTGTGCGACCCCATAGACGGCAGCCCACCAGGCTCCCCCGTCCCTGGGATTCTCCAGGCAGGAACACTGGAGTGGGTTGCCATTTCCTTCTCCAATGCAGGAAAGTGATAAGTGAAAGTGAAGTCGCTCAGTCGTGTCTGACTCTTAGCAACCCCATGGACTGCAGCCTACCAGGCTCCTCTGTCCATGGGATTTTCCAGGCAAGAGTACTGGAGTGGGGTGCCATTGCCTTCTCCGAGGTAAAGGTCCAAAAGGAAACAAATTAGAGGAAGTACAACTTCTCAGAATATAGGACTGTAACTAGTGTGGTTCAGTTATATGCATCAGCTGAGTAAAGTGTCTATGTGATAAGGACATTGTGATTAGGTTAGGGTGGCATGTTTTTGGTCTCTTAAATGTGTTTGTATTGGGGATCCAACCAGTCCTTCCTAAAGAAATCAGTCCTGAATGTTCATTGGAAGGACTGATGTTGAAGCTGAAACTCTAATACTTTGGCCACCTGATGTTAAGAGCTGATTCATTTGAAAAGACCCTGATGCTGGTAAAGAGTGAAGGTGAGAGGAGAAGGGGATGACAGAGGATGAGGTGGTTATGTAGCATCACAGATTCAATGGACATGAGTTTGAGTGAACTCTGGGAGTCGGTGATGGACCGGGAGGCCTGGCGTGCTGCAGTCAATGGAGTCACAGAGTCGGACATGACTGAGCAGCTGAACTGAACTGATTGGATTCAGAATAATCTTATCATTAGCCAGACCAGTGAGACCAATAATTTTGGTTTAGTTTCTATTAAGAACAGAAGTTATTTTGTCAAGATACAAAGCCTATGGTTTTTCCAGTGGTCATGTATGGATGTGAGAGTTGGACTATGAAGAAAGCTGAGCGCCGAAGAATTGATGCTTTTGAACTGTGGTGCTGGAGAAGACTCTTGAGAGTCCTTTGGACTGCAAGGAGATCCAACCAGTCCATTCTGAAGGAGATCAGCCCTGGGATTTCTTTGGAAGGAATGATGCTAAAGCTGAAACTCCGGTACTTTGGCCATCTCATGCGAAGAGTTGACTCATTGGAAAAGACTTTGATGCTGGGAGGGATTGGGGACAGGAGGAGAAGGGGACGAGCGAGGATGAGATGGCTGGATGGCATCACTGACTCGATGGATGCGAGTCTGAGTGAACTCCAGGAGTTGGTGATGGAAAGGGAGGCCTGGCGTGCTGTGATTCATGGGGTCACAAAGAGTCGGACACAACTGAGCGACTGAACTGAAGTGAACTGAAGTGAACTGAGTTCCAACTATGTTACCTTTTTCACCCCAGTGAACCTGATAACCTAGATTAACTTAGATCAGGCTTTGTCTTGGCAAAATATATTATTTCTGATGCTATTTGATCATGCTTCATCTTTAGTAACTTCCAACATTGATATTTTTAGTGAGAATTGAGTGTTTAAATTTGAGTGCTTCCAAATAATCTATTTTGGTCTTTAGTTCCTTTTTAGTCTTTATCTTCTAAAATTGCAAAGAATGTCTGAGTAAGAGCTATCATGTAAAAAACAAAAAACAAGAATTTTACATAATGGCCTGTTAAATATATTGTACTCTTCTTTTGGCTACAAAAGGCTAGCTACAATCGTCCCAGTGCCATCTATCTATCTATCTATCTATCTAATCATCTTCAAATGATTTGCCTCTCACTGTGATCACAAATCAACCATATTCCAAATAGATGTTCCCAATGGAATCAACAATAAATACATTAAATACTAGTCTTGTTGACTACAGAAGAACTGGAATAAACTCATCAAACCCAATGAGAAAATTAGTGATGTCTATTTATCTGTCTGATGCAATAGTGCCTGTGTGTGAAATACCCAAATGTTCATTGCATGCCTACTGTCAGAATCTGTTGACAACACACTTAATCACTGAATTCTCTTTGTTTGGGAAGCTTCACTCATTTTCACTGATATTTTCTTTTTTAATGTATCTTATTTGTGCCTTTCAAGCTATCCACAAAGCTGTCAATTTTCTGATATGCTCTTCTTTCTCGGAATGTCTACTTTCCTGATGGTACCCAAGAACTGAAAAATAAGTAAAACTAGCACTAGGACTCTGGGAGAATCCTTTCAACTTAACCAGTCTGATTTTATAAATTTTTAAGTGGTCAATTTTTTTGTTTTTCTTACTATAATTAAAATTGCCAGTTACCAAGGAGACAAGTGAAAGTCTAAGGCAAAGCAAAAACAGAAATATTCAATATTTGTGGTTTACAATCCAGATAATTTACACTGTTCACAAAATTATAATCATCATAAAAGCTATCATTCTTTATTTTCTCCCTCCACCTCTTGATTAGTGACTTATAAGAATTGTTAGCCATCAATAAGAATTCTTTATAAAGGATTCTGTGACTCTCTTTATCCTCTGACAAGTCAAGTCTTTTAAGGAAAGCAGTCTTTTCTCAGGATGAAATGAGAACGTTTTATTTAATGTCTCATGTGTGAATGTTGTCCCTGTGAATTTCATCTGCTCTCTGTGCCAACTCTGAACAAAACACCTCACACCATACCTCCTACATCAGCAATTCCTGTCAGTTCTAACTGCTGATTATTTGCTGAATTTGGCCCCTTTTGACACCTCATTCTTACTCCTCTAGTCCAGTCTACTTTATTTCTCACCTAGATTACCTTTGTCATCAGTTACCTGGTCTCCCAGTTTCCATTTAGGCTCGCAAATATTTTATTCTCTCACCAATCGCCAGAATTGTTGAATATCATATAACACACTGTAACCACAGGAACTAGACTCCTCTGCACACAAGGACTTTGGATCTTTTCATACCATGAATTTAGATGTAAGAAAATAACAAAGAAATAGAAGGAAAGATCACTAAGAGGGGAAATAGAAATGAGAAATAGCAAATATAAAGTGAGAAGTAATAAGAACCATGTAAAGCAAGAAAAAGCAAAGGATCATGAGAAATAAGATTACCAAAAACAAATTAAAAGAAGCTCAGGAACATAATCACCTACTCCATTTCTGAATTTGCTGTTGACCATCATTTGTTGACTGAAGGAAAGTCTGTTTCAACTGGACATCTCAACACTTCCTTGTATTCCATTTTGTTGAGATAAACACATGCACATACAAGGAAGGAATTATCTTACCATTGGTAGATTAAAAATCACCTTAAGTTTGATGTTTTGATTATCCTGATATCTTGAATTCAGCAAATGGCAAATGAAAGTTATATAGGCATCTTGCCTACAAGTAATATATTTCAGTGTAGTGTATGAGTTAGCTCCAGAGATCAAATTCAGTAGAATGTAATTTCCATAGAGGCAGATTTTTTTTTTTCATCATTTACCTCAAGCACCTAGAAGGGTGCCTGGTATATTGCATGTACTCACAGACTATTTATTAGATGCATGAATAAGTCTAGCAAGAAAAAACTGGCTCAATCACTGACCTAAAAGCAAAGTATGTATTGTCTATAGTGCTTACACAAGGTTAAAACATCAATTATCCATTTTAGTTGAGAAAAATATGGACTGCTTTAACTAGAGATGAAGTTCAGAATTCAAAATTCAATCATACCTATCATATTTACTATAGAAATAACCTAATTTTTATTTTAAGGTTTTAGTATAAAGTATTTGAAAGTATCTTGCCTTATGTTTACCCCATTTCTACTTTTAAAAAGTGAATTAAAAAATCTAATTAAGCATCACTGTGTTCATATTTTGAAGGGCTGTCAATGTTAACCTGGGATCCACATGAGGAAATAGAAATCGTACAGGCTTTTGGATTAGACTAACCCAAACTTCAGCTTATAAATTGGCATAGGACAAATTGCCTTTCTGACCTTGAACTTCCTCAATGATAAAATGTAGTTTATATTAACTCTTATATTACAGTGTGCTGTGCTTAGTCACTCAGTCATGTCCAGCTCTTTGGGACTTCATGGACTTGTAGCCTGCCAGGCTTCTCTGTCTATGGGGATTCTCCAGGCAAGAATACTGGAGTGGGTTGCTGTGCCCTCCAGGAGATCTTCCCAACCTAGAGATTGAACCCAGGTCTACCTTATTGCAGGCAGATTCTTATTCAACTGAGCCACCGGGGAGGCCCATATTACAGTGTGATGGTGAGGATATATTGAGATGACACACTGAAATGTTTAACATTGTATCAGATACATAGCATATCTTTATTAAATGTTTTTTAATTGTGCCCAGGTGCCAGAGCAATATGAACTCATTGAATCTCACGTATTTTGGGTCGTTTTTAAGACCATAGACAACATATATACCATTCCTAGAATGCAAAGATATGTTACATGACATCATTTAACAGTAGCAGAGACATTTGCTGAGTTATTCTAAAAAAGAAGCTCCAAATTTGACCCAAACCACGCAGAAATTCTCTGATAGGCAAATAATGAATGATTAAAAAATTCTCCGTGACTTTATGTGGCCACAAGGCAAAAAATGATCAAATGATGACAACAGAAAAATGGTATTAGGTAAATAATTTCACTACAGAAGACTTTCTCAAGGTGTTTGACTTTCTAGAGAATAAGTGGCCTATCAGATACCAGTCAATGACTGTCTTATTTCAAATCAGTCAAAAATGATGTGTTTATAGTGCCAGAAATTATGCTTAGAAAATATTAAACATTTCATAGTGAGTCAATCATGTTTTCACTGGTATATATTTACATTAGTAAATTGATTACGTGGAATACACACATATTTGACAAAAGTGTTTCACAGAATGAATGGTTCAATGAAACATTCCTGTTAATTTGACACTTCACATTTAACCCGTTTTTTATTCTAGACCAAAAGAAGGAAAGAGGGTAATAAAATATTCATTAACTGCATGGAAGCCCATTTATTGAAGATAGTCTCTGGAGGGTAAATTTCAAAACATTTGCTAGAGAGTGCTGTGAAAAATATGCAGTTTTCCTGACATAGCAACTAGTGTGAAGAACAGCAAATGCAATAGTCATTATTAGTAAAGGAGATCATCCATTGTGAATCACAGTGCAGCTACCTTTTGTATTTAGACTAAGAAAAGTATCAGTCACTTTCAGTTCAGTCGCTCAGCCGTGTCCGACTTTTTGTGACCCCATGAATCGCAGCACGCCAGGCCTCCCTGTCCATCACCAACTCCCGGAGTTCACCCAGACTCGCGTCTATAAAGTCAGTGATGCCATCCAGCCATCTCATCCTCTGTCATCCCCTTCTCCTCCTGTCCCCAATCCCTCCTAGCATCAGAGTCTTTTCCAGTGAGTCAACTCTTCGCATGAGGTGGCCAAAGTACTGGAGTTTCAGCTTGAGCATCATTCCTTCCAAAGAAATCCCAGGCTGATCTCCTTCAGAATGGACTGGTTGGATCTTCTTGCAGTCCAAGGGACTCTCAAGAGTCTTCTTCAACACCACATCAATTCTTCGGTGCTCAGCCTTCTTCACAGTCCAACTCTCACATCCATACATGACTACTGGAAACACCATAGCCTTGACTAGATGGACCTTTGTTGGCAAAGTAATGTCTCTGCTTTTGAATATGCTATCTGAGTTGGTCATAACTTTTCTTCCAGGGAGTAAGCGTCTTAATTTCATGGCTGTAGTCACCATCTGCAGTGATTTTGGACCCCCCAAAAATAAAGTCTGACACTGTTTCCGCTGTTTCCCCATCTATTTCCCATGAAGTGATGGGACCAGATGCCATGATCTTCGTTTTCTGAATGTTGAGCTTTAAGACAACTTTTTCACTCTCCACTTTCACTTTCATCAAGAGGCTTTTTAGTTCCTCTTCACTTTGCTGCTACTAAGTCACTTCAGTCGTGTCCGACTCTGTGCGACCCCATAGATGGCAGCCCACCAGGTTCCCCCATCCCTGGAATTCTCCAGGCAAGAACACCGGAGTGGGTTGCCATTTCCTTCTCCAATGCATGAAAGTGAAAAGAGAAAGTGAAGTCCCTCAGTAGCTCAGCCTTCTTCACAGTCCAACTCTCACATCCATACATGACTACTGGAAACACCATAGCCTTGACTAGATGGACCTTTGTTGGCAAAGTAATGTCTCTGCTTTTGAATATGCTATCTGAGTTGGTCATAACTTTTCTTCCAGGGAGTAAGCGTCTTAATTTCATGGCTGTAGTCACCATCTGCAGTGATTTTGGACCCCCCAAAAATAAAGTCTGACACTGTTTCCGCTGTTTCCCCATCTATTTCCCATGAAGTGATGGGACCAGATGCCATGATCTTCGTTTTCTGAATGTTGAGCTTTAAGACAACTTTTTCACTCTCCACTTTCACTTTCATCAAGAGGCTTTTTAGTTCCTCTTCACTTTGCTGCTACTAAGTCACTTCAGTCGTGTCCGACTCTGTGCGACCCCATAGATGGCAGCCCACCAGGTTCCCCCATCCCTGGAATTCTCCAGGCAAGAACACCGGAGTGGGTTGCCATTTCCTTCTCCAATGCATGAAAGTGGAAAGTGAAAGTGAAGTCGCTCAGTCGTGTCCGGGGTGCCATTTCCTTCTCCGCCTCTTCACTTTAGCCATTGCTTAAAATTTGGCGGGATTTTATAGAGAGGTTAAAAAAAGCACAAAGTATGTGCACAGTCTCATCAAGAATTATGGTAATTCCTTAAAAGTCTTGATAAGACTCCTCTCAACATTCTTTAGATTCTTAGACAGTTAAAATATTTGGGAACATACAATCTTGGTAAGCACCTACAAGTATTGTAGGGTTGAAGGGAAAAAGTAAGGAGGAAAATTATGTATAAATAGACACATTCATGGCTAAACAGATGGATAGCTAGATAATTTAAAATATCAGAAGCAAAAAAAAAATGTTAAAAATTCTAATTCTATAAAACAAAGCATTATTGTGCTCTGAATCTTTCAGAACCAATTGTAAGTAGATATCTTAGGATAAATTCAACATTTTCTGGTGCCCAATTGCCTGTTTGTTGAAGAATAGAACAATTACCCAAATTTTTCAAACTCTGTGTATGTTGCTGGCCTCCATTATTAAAAAAAAACCTTGAAATTATACTACTTTTCTTTTAATAATTTGTAAAGATATAAATTTTTAATTGATTTCAGATCAATTCTTCTTAATGGTGAAAAGTCTGGAAAAATATTCTGTGGTGTCTAATGCAGGAGTCCCCAACCTCTAGGCCATACACAGGTACCTTCCATCAGATCAGCAGTGGCACTAGATTAGAAATAAAGTGTACAATAAATATAATTTGCTTGAATCATCCTGAAATCCCCCATCCTTCCCAATCCATGGAAAAATAGTCTTCAACAAAACTAGTCCCCAGTTCCTGAAAGGTAGGGGACTGTTGGGCTAATGCATGTTGAGTTAACTCGTTTTAAAATTTCTAACTGTGGTTTAAAAAAAAAAACAACACATAACAGAAAATTGTGGTTAAAAAACACATAGCATAAACTTGGCCATCTTAACCATTTTTAAGTATATAATTCATTAGTCAAATATATTCACATTGTACAATAGACCTCTAGAAAAGTATCTTGAAAGTGAAAAAATTCTTTATTCATTGATCAAATTTCTCTCTCCCCTAGCCACTGATAACCACAATTTTGCTATTTCTTACGACTTTACTTATATTTGTTGTCTCATATAAGTAGAATAATACAGCATTTGCCTTTTCTGTGGCTGGTTTATTTCTCTTAGCATAATGTCCTCCAAGTTCATCCATGTTGCAGCATGTGAGAGGATATCCTTTCTTTTTAAGTGAATAACATTCCTATATATATGTATATTCATCCTTTGGTGGATACTTGGATTGCTTCCACCTCTTGCTGACTGTAGAAAGTGCTGTTATAAATATAGGTGTTCATAAATTGAAATATATATATTACCATATATAAAGTAGATAGCCTGTGAGAATTTGCTGTATGACACAGGGAGCTCAAACCTGATGCTCTCTGACAACCTAGAGGGGTAGAATGGGGTGGGAGGTGGGATGATGGTTCAGGAGGGAGGGGACATATGAATACCTATGACTGATTGATGTTGATGTATGGCAGAAACTAACACGATATTATAAAGCAATTATCCTCCAATTAAGAATTAAAAAATGTTAAAAGCTGAACCAAAAATATATTTGTATGTATATATATATATGATCTGAAATCAATTATATATATATACGGATGGTCAAATAATTCTTTAAAAAAAACAACAATTCTTCAAGACCCTGCTTTCAATTTTTTTAGATATATAAGAATTGCTAGGTCAAATGGTACTTCTGATTTTAATTTCTTGAGGAACCATCATACTGTTTTCCATTGTGGTTGCACCAATTTACAATTCTACCAACCATGCACCAGGGTTCCAATTTCTTCACATCCTCTCCCATACTTGTTATTTTCTGTTCTTTTTTTTTTTTTTTAATATTAGTTGTCCTAAAGAGTGTGAGGTGGTATCTTACTGTGGTTTTGATTTGCACAGTGGGCCTTAGAAAGCATCACTACGAACAAAGCTAGTGGAGGTGATGGAATTCCAGTTGAGCTATTTCAAATCTTGAAAGATGATGCTGTGAAAGTGCTGCACTCAATCTGCCAGCAAATTTGGAAAACTCAGCAGTGGCCACAGGACTCGAAAAGGTCAGTTTTCATTCCAATCCCAAAGAAAGGCAATGGCAAAGAATGCTCCAACTACCGCACAATTGCACTCATCTCACATGCTAGTAAAGTAATGCTCAAAATTCTCCAAGCCAGGCTTCAGCAATATGTGAACCGTGAACTTCCTGATGTTCAAGCTGATTTTAGAAAAGGCAGAGGAACCAGAGATCAAATGGCCAACATCTGTTGGATCATGGAAAAAGCAAGAGAGTTCCAGAAAAACATCTATTTCTGCTTTATTGACTATGCCAAAGCCTTTGACCCTGTGGATCACAATAAACTGTGGAAAATTCTGAAAGAGATGGGAATACCAGACCACCTAACCTGCCTCTTGAGAAATCTGTATGCA
>SJYT01080579.1:29628-50509 GCA_006410635.1 Cephalophus harveyi | reverse complement strand
CTCTTGATGAAAGTGAAAGAGGAGAGTGAAAAAGTTGGCTTAAAGCTTAACATTCAGAAAACGAAGATCATGGCATCCAGTCCCATCACTTCATGGGAAATAGATGGGAAAACAGTGGAAACAGTGCCAGACTTTATTTTTGGGGGGCTCCAAAATCACTGCTGATGGTGACTGCAGCCATGAAATTAAAAGACACTTACTCCTTGGAAGAAAAATTATGACAACCTAGATAGCATATTCAAAAGCAGAGACATTACTTTGCCGATTAAGGTCCGTCTAGTCAAGGCTATGGTTTTTCCTGTGGTCATGTATGGATGTGAGAGTTATACTGTGAAGAAGGCTGATCGCCGAAGAATTGATGCTTTTGAACTGTGGTGTTGGAGAAGACTCTTGAGAGTCCCTTGGTCTGCAAGGAGATCCAACCAGTCCATTCTGAAGGAGATCAGCCCTGGGATTTCTTTGGAAGGAATGATGCTGAAGCTGAAACTCCAGTACTTTGGCCACCTCATGCGAAGAGTTGACTCATTGGAAAAGACTCTGATGCTGGAAGGGATTGGGGGCAGGAGGAGAAGGGGACGACAGAGGGTGAGATGGCTGGATGGCATCACTGACTCGATGGACATGAATCCTGTGAACTCTGGGAGTTGGTGATGGACAGGGAGGCCTGGCGTGCTGCGATTCATGGGATCACAGAGAGTCGGACACGACTGAGCGACTGAACTGAATTGAAAACATTTGTATTTAATCCCACCTCCCAAGGGAAGTTTCCCTGTAAGGTCTGTGGGTAGGATTGCTGGGAATGAGCTTCCCCTTCCAAATGGGGAAGTGGTATGGCCAAGAGCCAAAATAGCTTGTCCAAAGTCCCCAAAGAAGTCAGGACTAAAGCAGGAGGCTGAGTTTCCACCACGGGACATTCAGGTGGCTTAAATTGGTTGGGTATGTGCATGAGAAAAAGGGCTTAAGAGACGAAGTGCGTCCTTACCATCAAGTTATGTATTGATTGCAGAACTCTGTCTTCAGTTGTTATGAAGTTTCTCAAAGTCTCTGGTTCAGAGCTTAGCTCACAGTATACCCCAATGTATGTTCTTAATGAATTAGGAAGATTTTACGGACTCTTCAGTATCTGATTTAACCTTCACAAATTCCTATCAGTTAGATATCATTGAACCTTCAATAAAGATGAGAGTATCGTGACTTTTAGCAAGACTAAAAAACTTGTTCAGGGCCACTCTGAAAATAAGGACTGGAACTTGAGTTCCAGAGCAGGAGCCCTTGTGGTCACAGGTTGAAAGATTTGCCTTTTGCTGTTTTGTATTGGCTCACAAGAGCCCATTGTTAATTCAGGACTTTCCAAGCTGATTACTCCGTTGTTAGTAGTTTGAAATTGCATGCTATATGTACTTTTATTACAGAAATTTGCAAACACTGTAATTAAGGGCTCCCTCCATCTCTGAATAGCCAGTTTACAGAACTTTTTATTGTCTAAGCCTTCTTTGCTCCGGTGATAATCCCAAATAACAAAGTTTCCATTAAATGTTACATCACAACTCATTTAAGCCTTGCTTAAAGCTTCAATACATCCAACCAAAGAAACTGCCTTTAATGTGCTCATTGTAGGTCTGGATCCTTATAAATAATAGATCCAGGGAATAACAGAGGTTAATATTAGTGAGAGGATTCTAAAAGATGCTATTTTCTCTGTATTTTATTTTTGTTGAAATACTTGGAAACTTTGCTGTTATTTATTTAATGTTTAACTTCCTCCACTAGAATATGAACTCCATGAAGACAGACACTTCATTTTTGGTGCTCCTTGGTTAGACCATCGTGTGAAAAAGGATCACAAAAATATGTTCCTCAAACAGCAAATGTAGTTGAAACCAGCAGTAAGTTCACCAGCAGCAATCGAACAAGGAAGTAGTTATAATCCCACTCTCTAACTGAAAATCTTGTAGCCAAAGAATCAGAAGATTAAAAAAAAAAAAAAAAGAATCAGAAGATTCTAGCATGGATAGGCTTAGCAGTGCTTTTAGCCCACTCCCACCTTCTAGAAGCAGCACAAGGAAGAAATGGTAGGTCTTCAAAATCCTGAAACTTCTTATAAATATTCCCACATTTGTGGAGAAGCAGACTGAAGAAGTGAGTAGGTAGCTTAGGAAAAAGTCAAGGGAAACCCTTAATGATCATCTTTTCTCAGAGAAAAGAAGGACTTCCAGAGCTTTAAATTTTCCAGGGCTTTAAATAAATTGAGCAGTAATCTCAAGACTTTGGGCATCCTGACCCATAGGAATATTTTTAGGGTAAATAGAACCCACAGCTTTGTGATGTGAATTCTCAGAAGGATATCAAGAGAATCTCTGAAGAAATAGAAGAATTCATGTCTTTTAAGTTGCCCAGAGCCCCAGCAGAGCTTCCCTCATCCCTTTGCACCATAGACCATAGAAAAATCAATCTTAAATACAATAATCACTTTTTAACCTTTAGCTTAAAGGAGAAAACCATGCAGACTCAGATGAGCTTCAAATAGTGTCACCGAGTTGGCTTGCATTCTGTTAGATAAAAGAAAGGTTTAGTTAGAGCTATCTGTCTTAACCTTGTGTTAAAAAAAAAAAATCCATAGTGCTAGATAGAGTGAAAATAGGGAAGGAAGAAAGAAAAGGAAGAAAGGACAGGAGGGCAGAAGGAAGGGAAGTTGGAAGGAAGGAAGCCAGACTAGAAGATAAGGAAGGGATGGAGAGGGGGAAGGAATGAAGGAAGGAAAGAAAGAAGGAAGGAAGGGGGCACATACTGGGAAAAACAGATAAATAGTTAAGTCCATATTTCTGTGAGGGGTTTGGGTCGTAAAAATATTATGAACAAAAATTCCTTATTAAGAACAGGGCTATTAGAAATAAGAATTCAAGGATAGAATGATACAAAACAGCAGCCTGAAGTACAAAAGGAGATTTCAGAGCTAAGGGAACAAATTAAGAACTGAAACAATGTCATTAGCAAACTTATACATAAATTAGAGACAACAAAGAACAGAGTACACACAGCTGAAGATCAAATTACTTACACAGAGAAAAAGCTGGTGATAATCACCGTAGAATAAGAGTTGAAAGCAGTTAGAACAAGGAGTCTCACCACCGCTCTTCCTCTGTTCATGTTTATGTTCATACTCTACCAGTTCTCTCTCACTGGGATCCCCAGATCATTGACCTTATTACCTCTTTTTGTTATTCGTCCACCACTCTAGCGTCGTTTCCTCTTTATCCAGCTTAGATATACTCAAAAATACATTCCTTGAAAACCTAAATCATGCTTTTTATTTTGCTTTTTGGCATATTCTCACTGGAATCATAGCCTTTCTGTTATGGATGATGCTTGGTTTAGAGCCAAAGATTTCCCATATTGACAGCTTTGATTCAATGGTCTGTTACTGCAGTCAACCCCTGGGAAACTTGAGCTTAACTCTCTTTCTCCCCTTATTATATTCATTTGACAAAAAAAAAAAAAAAAAAATTAAAATTCAAAACAGAAACCCTATCATGAATAAACCCAACTATCATCTACTCTGAGCACTTGAATAGGGGTTGGAATTACTAATACAAATGGATTTACTAGTCCCACTTTATAAGTTTGTGCCCATAATTTTCAAAAGAGCACTTGATACTTCCTGGCTTTTCTTGTGTTTTCTTTTTACTCTGATTCTTCGAAATGACCTTTACACACTTCCTGTCCTCCTGCCTTTAGTATCCCTCTATTTCTACACTCTCTTAGATGATGTTTTCTCTTCGCCTGATTGATACAAGCAAACAGATGGCGACTTGACTTCCTCCTTCATATTTACTCAATCCATATCTTTCTAGATGTCTCAGCAGGAGAGTGGCCGCTCCATCCTTCACAGAACACTTTCTGCTTTAGGACTTTGCTGGTTCTCTTCATCTCTCCCTGTGATTCTGTCTACTTTACTGGGTTCTCCTCCTTCCGCTCAAGGTGTGAGTGTCTCTAAAGGCTTGGTCCTAGGTCTGCTTTATCAACATTGATGCCATATGCCATCCTCACATATGCTGATTTATTTGGGGGTAGGGACCTGGACCCAAGTATTTTTTAAAGCATTTCAGCTGGTTTTGTTGTAAAGTGAGGACAAAGACCACTGTCTACACAAGGTGATTTCCCCCTTGGTGTTAATTCTATCCATATGTTGACTACTCCTAAATTCCTCTCTCCACTGAACTCCAGACTAGACATAAATAGCTCTGTCTACTGGATTTCTCATAGATATCTCAAATGAGACATTTCCGGACTGCTGTTTCCAATGCAACCTATTACTGCTTCAGCTTTTACCCCTCTCAGTAAGTGCCACTCATTTAACTTGTTGCTCGGGTAGAACAAAACCAACAAACCTACCAAATGAGCAATCAATCACACACTAGAATTTGTCCTTGGTTCCATTTTTTTCTCATTTGTTCACCTTGCTCTGGAAAGTCCCTTCTCCTCTACTTGTCACATATCCCAAATCTGCTACTGTTCTATATCTTCGCTATTATTGCTCAGTCCAAGCCACCATTGGGCTTCCCTGATGGCTCAGCAGGTAAAGAATCCTGCAATGCAGGAGATACTGGAAAAGAATCCTGCAATGCAGGAGATACTGGACACACTAGTTCGGTTCCTGGGTCAGGAGGATCCCCTGGAAAAGGGAATGGCAACCCACTCCAGTATTATTGCCTGGGAAGTCCCATGGACAGAGGAGCCTGGAGGGCTACAGTCCATGGGGTCACAAAGAGTCAGACACGTCAGACACGACTGAGTGACTAAGCACACAGCACAAGCCACCAAGTAGTATTGCCTTGATTACTACCATAATCTCCTAACTGGACTTCCTACTTCTACTTTTTCACTCCACTATCTTTTTTCCTTTTTTAAAATTATTTATTTACTTATTTATTTATTTTTGGCTGTGTTGGGTCTTTGTTGCTGCATGGGCTTTTCCCTAGGTGCAGTGAGTGGGGGCTGTTCTCACTGCAGGGCATGGGCTTCTCGTTGTGGAGGCTTCTCTTGTGGAGCACAGGCTCTAGCGTGCATGGCTTAGTAGTTGTGGTGCACGGGCTTAGTTGCTCTGTAGCATGTGGAATCTTCCCGGACCAGGGATTGAACCCTTCTCTCCTGCATTGGCAGGCAGATTCTTTACTGCTGAGCCACCAGGGAAGCCCCACCATCTCTTTCAATTCATTCTCTACACAGGAGTCAAAAATTAGTCTTCTAAAAATGTAAATGCAAAAGAATGCTCCAATTACCGCACAATTGCACTCATCTCACATGCTAGTAAAGTAATGCTCAAAATCCTCCAAGCCAGGCTTCAGCAATACGTGAACCGTGAACTCCCTGATGTTCAAGCTGGCTTTAGAAAAGGCAGAGGAACCAGAGATCAAATTGCCAACATCCGCTGGATCATGGAAAAAGCAAGAGAGTTCCAGAAAAACATCTACTTCTGCTTTATTGACTATGCCAAAGCCTTTGACTGTGTGGATCACAATAAACTGTGGAAAATTCTGAAAGAGATGGGAATACCAGACCACCTAACCTGCCTCTTGAGAAATCTGTATGCAGGTCAGGAAGCAACAGTTAGGACTGGACATGGAACAACAGACTGGTTCCAAATAGGAAAAGGAGTTATGGATGTGAGTCTGAGTGATCTCCGAGAGATGGTGATGAACAGGGAGGCCTGGCGTGCTGCGATTCATGGGGTCGCAAAGAGTCGGACACGACTGAGCGACTGAACTGAACTGAAAAATGTAAATTAGTTCATGTCCCTCTTTCCTCCTTTGCTTATATTCTCTAACATCTTTATGTTAAATGAGTATCAACCTCATATGCTGGCCTAAAATTCCCTGCATGAAGTGACGTCTGTCTGCCTTTCTAACCATATACTCTTGTCTCCTAATCTCACTAGTCACATTGGCTTTCTTTCTATTACTCAAACATGCTGCACTTATTTTGGCCTTAGGCATCTTCTGGTCTTTCTGTGCATAATGTTTCCCCTTAAAGGACTTTTCTTACTGACAGTTTTGAATTGTTCGAGGACTCAGCTCACATGTCACATCTAACGTGAGATCTTTCTTGGGTAAATAGCATTTTACCCACTTATTTTCCATGTGCCCACAAGTACATAGCACCAATCACACATGATTTGAAAACTATTTTGGGCTTTTTTCTTATATGTTTTGTTCATTTTTTCTCTCCTCCTCTAGCAGGTAAGTTCCATGAGTGTAAGAATCTTACCTGTTTTTCACTCTCATCTCCCCAGTGTCTGGATGCCCCAAATGTATTTGTTGAATATATTCAGGAAAAATGATCAGTGTTGAGGATCAGTTCAGTTCAGTCGCTCAGTCATGTCCAACTCTTTGTGACGCCATGAACTGCAGCACGCCAGGCCTCCCTGTCCATCACCAACTCCCGGAGTCTACCCAAACTCATGTCCATTGAATTGGTGATGCCATCCAACCATCTCGTCCTCTGTTGTCCCCTTCTTCTCCTGCCCTCAATCTTTCCCAGCATCAGGGTCTTTTCAAATGAGTCAGCTCTTCACATCAGGTGGTCAAAGTATTGGAATTTCAGCTTCAATATCAGTCCTTCCAATGAGCACCCAGGACTGATCTCCTTTAGGATGGGCTGATTGGATCTCCTTGCAATCCAAGGGACTCCCAAGAGTCTTCTCTAACACCGCAGTTCAAAAGCATCAATTCTTAGGTGCTCAGCTTTCTTTATAGTCCAACTCTCACATCCATACATGACCACTGGAAAAACCATAGCCTTGACTAGACAGACCTTTGTTGGCAAAGTAATGTCTCTGCTTTTTAATATGCTATCTAGATTGGTCATAACTTTTCTTCCAAGGTGTAAGCATCTTTTAATTTCATGGTTGAGGATCAAATACATTTAAATAGAAAACTAGGGTAAACACTTGGAGGATTATGACTACAAAACAAATTTAAAGTGTTAAAAATCTTGACAAAATGGAAATCACAATATAACTCAAAAACTAAGAATGTGAAGGCTAATTTCCTTATTGTTCAAGTATAGAGTCAGTCTTTATTTCATTGCCTAAACACTGCTTTTGTTAAATGCAAGAACAGTTAAATCAATTAAATTTTACTTAAAAAATAGCATTTCGAATACTATTCTGTTTTACATTTTCTCCCTACCTATCCATCCTCTTGTTGGTATACAGTAATAGAAAAAATGTTATAAAGAGAATGACTATTTTGAATATGATTGTTTTGGGATATGAGAGTTCTGGTGATTTTTTTTCTTTATTCTTCCATCCCCCCCCCCATTGCTTATATTAAAAAAATCATACATTAATGAAGTCATTTTGAAAAGTAATGAGTGGAAGATGAAAAAGTATATACTACATGTGTAGAGAATACACTTTCCCAAGAAGCTGACTATGAAGGAGAGAATTGAAGTAGGATCAGCCTGGGAGGTTTTCTCTAAAACATTGCTAGTTTGTTCCTTATTTAACAAGAAAGGTACTCAAACATTTGAATGCAGATAAAATGGATTTAGAAGCAAGGATGTATGCCTGTGACATAGGGAGATGATCTATGGATCAAGGTCCATTCCAGGAAAGAGGAGAGTGATTGAGTTTCATAGGCCATTTGGAACTCACCTTTATTAGGTAGGAGGTAGGTGATTTATCTGTTGTAAAAGGGAGAAAAGGAGAAGGTGAGTGAAGAGATGCTGGATGGTGTGTATATTTAGAGTTAGTGGTTGGAAGTTGAGGGGTTTGATAGCTAATTACTTGTATTATCTCTGTAAAGTTGGAGACATGTCATCACTTGAGAATGGGTGTGGGAGTTTGAGAAAATTGGAAATGTATAAAATGAAGAAACTACTAGAGAAAAATAAGATTAACATCAACTCAGTTGACATTGCTGATTTTAAATGTAAAATGATAGCAATTTATTCAGCTGAATGACTTTTCTCTAGCTTTGCTCAGTTCTTTGGGTGCACGAATGGGGACAGTGGGTTGTTGAATTCATTTAGGGTGGGTACTTTGAGAAAAGGTTTCTAGAGAAGTTCAGGAATTTACAGGAGAAGCCTTGTAGTGGAATCTGAGATGACGAAGAGAGAAGTGAGGAGGCTCTCTGATGGGTAAGGAGAAATTTGTTTGGCTTGTGGATTGAAAGATTATGATGAATGTAAAGAAATATTGTCCCTGAGGCATTTGAGCTGTATGTCGTCATTTCATGCACAATGGAAGTAGACTAGACGGAACATTCATATTAAGGTTTTAATCCTAGCCACCCTGATGTACAACTGTGTGGTTCGGCACAAGATACTTGAGACTCAGTTTCTTTATATGTAAATAAAAGGGTTGAACAAGATCACATCTCAAACTTCAGCTTGTACCGAATTACTGGAGTATCTTGTTAAAAGGTAGATTCTGGTTTAGTAGATCTTTGGTGGAATCTGAGGTTTTGCATTTGTAAGAAGCGACCATGTGATTCCAACATTGTTGGTCCATGGATCACATTTTGAGTAGCAAGGAAAAGAGACATTTTATGGTCTTCAAAATTCTGTTTATAAAACTCCGACCTCCTTCTTGCCTTCCTTTTCTGAACTTTGCCAAGTCATTTTGAAACCAAGATTTGGACACTTCTATAGTTTTAACTGAGCAGGAAGTAAATAGAGAACGATGCAAACTCTGCAGAATAACCCACACCCAGCAACGGAAACAGAAAGGGTTGATGACGTCTTAAGCTTGTGCCTGCCTGGGTGAGGGTAAGTGATATGACATTTTCCCAGGCTTGGCGTGTCAAACAGAAATGTACTATCACTCAGGAAATGGTTCCAATACAAACAGGGACACCAGAGATCACGCTTGTATGCACACTGATCACTGCAAATGACATGTTACAGACAAGACACTCAGATAGATTTCCTTCCTTTGTCAGGTGAAAATGTTTCACTGTGTCAAGGTTCTTTTCCTTGAAACATGTTCCCAATCTAATACATATATATACACATGCAAAGCCAACCACCAATAAGTTCTCTTTTACTCAGCCAATATTAGGCTTCATTTTGTTTTAAAGCTAAAGACTTCGGGAAGCTCATCTGGTACCGACTTAGAGAAACCCACTTAAGCTGTTCCCATGTTGTATATTTCCCGTATGAATTTCCATTTCAAAAGGTTCCAATTACAAGGATGTATTTTTCTGGTCTAAACATGTTTTTCATGAGCAACTAATTCATGTTTCAATTATTAGAAAAATAATAAGGACTTTAGCAGATTGAATCTGATATTTTAGCTCTAAAAGAGAAAGCTTGTTATAAGAAGAAATAAGTGAAAGACTGGAACATAAGATTTTTGTAACAGCCATAACTGTTTGAAGGCAGTTTCCACTTAATGAGATAGGTGTTAGTGATGGTAGGAAATGCTGAATGTGAGTAATTGAGGAAGAGTCAGAGTCAACATTTCCTTTTGGGATCAGTTTCAATAGAGGAGGAAATCATTCTGAGAAGTAATTTTTGGCTTATATTGCAAGTAAAACTGCCCATTGGACAAATTTAGAAAGGATTGGGAAAGACACACTCAGGATCTAAATGTCAGCTTTTAGACTTCATCCTGTGGGGCAACCTCTCACCAATGAGATTGAAAAAAGGGACTGATGCCATGTGTAAAATAGATAACTGGTAGGAAGCTGCTGTATAGAACAGGAAGCTCAGCTCAGTGCTTTGTGATGACCTAGAGGGGTGGGATGGAGGGGTAGGTGGAAGGGAGATTCAAGAGGGAGGGGATATATGTATATATATAGGTGATTTACTTTGTTGTACAGCAGAAACTAACACAGCATTATAAAGCAATTATACTCCAATTAAAAAAATAGAGAAGAAGCTGATGTTATCTCATGACTCCTTCTGAGTTTCTGGAGGTGGGTTGGCCCTATATTTGAGGATGGAAATAAAAGAGGAAGAGCCATCTTATCTAAGGTCTGTCTGTTAGGTTTTCTTTAGATATCCTGACTTAATTAAAGAAATGTCTTAGAATGTGTTTTGCATTGTGCTGAAAGCTAAGCCAGCTTTATATCCAGAAATGGTGGTTGGGCCTCAAAAGTGAAAGTAAGGGTGTTTATTGATATTAATCCTTTGCAGTGGAGCAGACAATCTACTGGACTATGAAAAGAGCAGTCTCAAAAACGCTTTTTGACAGGAGAAGAATGTTGTATTCTGTAAACACAAACTCCATGCTGTCTTTCTTCTCCCTACCTCTTAACACATCTTCGCACATATTGTTGAATCCACAGGCTATGGATTTGAGGACAGCATCAACTAAGCTAAGTGTCATGAAAGTGAAAGTGAGGTCGCTCAGTCATGTCTGCTCTTTGCGACCCCATGGACTGTAGCCTCCCAGGCTCCTCTGTCCATGGGATTATCCAGGCAGTAGTACTGGAGTTGTTTGCCATTTCCTTCTCCAGGGGATCTTCCCGACCCAGGGATTGAACCTGGGTCTCCCGCATTGTAGACAGATGCTTTACCGTCTGAGCCACCAGGGAAGTCCAAGTGTCTTAAGGGGTCACTTTAATTATAAATCCGTAGCTCATCAATGGATTGAAATGAGGGAGAAAGAACTGGAATAACCTTGGTTGGATTGCATTGTTACCATTTTGCAAAGCCAAGAAATTCCAAAGGTTTTCAACAACAGGCCTTGAGGAGACTCTTTTCCCAGGAGGCTGGCTGGGGGATGTGAGTAGCTTTTAAGAGATTGTAAATTACATTGAATAAAGAAGAGATTTTTTTTTTTTTTTCATGGAAGGAGTTTCTACTACATGTTGCAAATTAAATTACAGATGTTCATCACTACAAAATCTCTACCAGATGTCCAACTGGCTGGAGATGTTTATTGCAAGTAAGGCACTCAGCACCTGTCCAAAGAGACCCCCCACCCAACCCTTACCTTTTCATGTGCACTAACATGTTAATCATGCAGGAGTGACAAAATATTTAGACTCACTCAGTAATTAAAGAGGCTAGGAAAATTTCTAAAACTATTACTCTAAACACAGTTAAATAAATAACTATAGTATTCCCCAGGATATTTTTAAAGATTTATTAATCACACTGTTCAAAATATGAGATCCACTTTGGCAAGTTAATTCAGAAGATCAAATAATCCAACTCAAAGGAAAGATAGCAACATTTAGCAGCTCTAATTGCTGCTGTAAGGTAGCTCATTTGTAGAAGAGTTATTTTTTTTAGAACTTCCACTTTTACAAGGCACAGGATTGCCTCTTCTTTTCTGTTACATGCATGTGATATCCTCAGCACATGCCAGTCCCTGGGGCCAGGCACTACCAGGCTGTTGGAGGTGGGTCCTTAAACAAGTCCCCTTTTTATGATCACATTTAAATCTGAATGTCAGTTTGAGTTCTGCAGTTTGAGATGTATCTTAGAAATAAAAGTTAAGATTATAATTCTTGTGACTTTGGAACAAATGCTTCCATTTCTACTAAATTGGTTGGATTTTAACCCAGACATAATGATGGCCTCTGGGACTTGTTGCTATGGAATGAGGTTCGTGACATTGTACGGGAGACAGGGATCAAGACCATCCCCATGGAAAAGAAATGCAAAAAAGCAAAATGGCTGTCTGGGGAGGCCTTAAAAATAGCTGTGAAAAGAAGAGAAGTGAAAAGCAAAGGAGAAAAGGAAAGATATAAGCATCTGAATACAGAGTTCCAAAGAATAGCAAGAAGAGATAAGAAAGCCTTCTTCAGCGAACAGTGCAAAGAAATAGAGGAAAAGAACAGAATGGGAAAGACTAGAGATCTCTTCAAGAAAATTAGAAATACCAAGGGAACATTTCATGCAGAGATGGGCTCAATAAAGGACAGAAATGGTCTGGACCTAACAGAAGCAGAAGATATTAAGAAGAGGTGGCAAGAATACACAGAAGAACTGTACAAAAAAGATCTTCACGACCCATCCTAGATCTGATAGATAGAGTGCCTGAAGAACTATGGAATGAGGTTCGTGACATTGTACGGGAGACAGGGATCAAGACCATCCCCATGGAAAAGAAATGCAAAAAAGCAAAATGGCTGTCTGGGGAGGCCTTACAAATAGCTGTGAAAAGAAGAGAGGCGAAAAGCAAAGGAGAAAAGGAAAGATATAAGCACCTGAATGCAGAGTTCCAAAGAATAGCAAGAAGAGATAAGAAAGCCTTCTTCAGTTCCTCCTTACTTTCTGTCATAAGGGTGGTGTCATCTGCATATCTAAACAGTAGCACATAATAAGTGCTCAATAAAAGTTAGTGATGTTTACTTCTGGAGTTTTTAGTGAAGAGGAATAACTGCTTACATTTCAATTCTGCCAGAACAATATGTCTATAAGCAGAGCAAGCATTCATTCCTAGGTCTTTCCTCACTTGAGCCTATTGAGAGATGATGACAAACCCAGCTTCAGCAGTTCTGTCTGTCCCTTTCCTCTTACTATGGCAGATGGCAACTGGTTTGTACTTAGTGATGTAGAAGATATTGTGAAGGTCAAGTTGATGACATTTTCAAAAAGTTTGTATCATATAGAGGAATAACTGAATGTGGTATCATAAAGAATATATCTAGTATTCATCGCTGGTTCTTGACACAGAACTTCACAAACCCTTGGAATTTCCTAAGTGTCTTTCGTATGCTAATGAGCTTAATCGTGGTGAACTCCTCCGTGGCTTTAAGATGGAGGCTGGTCAATAGAGAGACTAGATATGTGATTAGGAGTTTGGAAACTTGGACCAACTCCCTTCTGAGGAAGGGAAGGGGCTGGAGATTGAATTCAATCTTGTGGCCAATGATTGAATCAATTATGCCTGTGTAAGGAAATGCTGGTAAAAACTCTGTCCATGGAGCTCAGTAGAGCTTCCTGGTTGATGAACAGCTTGCTGTGCTAGAAGGAAGATATGCCTGATTTTACAGGGCGAGGGCCAGAGGCTGTGACTCCCTCCTAGGCCCAGCCCTACGTGGATCCTCTGTAATACCCTGCAATTGTAAGTTAGCACTTTCTTGAGTCTGTGAGCTTTTCTAGGAAATTATTGAACCCAAGAGGGTCCTAAGAACCTCCAAATTTGTAACAAGTTTGTCAGACATGTGAGTGGCCTGGGACCCCTGTAACTTGTGGCTGGAAGCTGGAGTAGGTTGGTCTTGTGGAGGACTGAATCCCTAAACCCGTGGAGTTTGGTAATAATCCTGGATGGTTAGTGTCAGAATTGAGTCACAGTATACCCAGGTGGGGTGGAAGTGGAGTCCAAGTCATTTGGTTGAACTAGTCACTAACGAGTTCTCTCACTCTCTTTCCTATCAGCTAGAAAGCCCATCTCACTGTTGTTATTATGGAGCACAGTAACCCAGACCAGAGGCTGGAAGTAACCGGATGTTACCATGAGCCTCTTTCCCTTACTTTTTCTCACTCTCTGTCCTTTGGTGCTTGTGAAAAGTCATCAGTAAAGAAGATGGTGAAACCTCTTAAGTGCCATCTTTCCATTTGTACCCAGGAATTTTTCTACACATGGATCAAACACAGTCCTTGGTGTACAAATTGCAGTAACCAGTTTTTCTTGTTTTTATTTTCCCACTGGCTGTCCTCAAATAGGGACTGCCAAGGACATATGTTTGCTGAATAGCAATTTCATTTACAAGACCTCTCCGATCTGTTCGACTTGGAGCTCACACAGAGTGGCTGCTCAGGTTTAAATGTAACTCATTAATTATAAGACATGGTACTGATCCTCAATGCTTACATTTTACAGTAGTGCAAATAGCATTTTATTGCAAAGCTGGGAAAAGCAAGCCACAAAGTGCCAAAATTGTCTTGACTGGTTTTAGGTAATTGTTGAAGCAAGATATACAAACCCTCTCACCATGGACTAAACAGCATCCTGTGTCCTGATGCCAAAGGTTGTTTTTATTTTTCCTGTTTTTAAGCTTGATCATCCATCTGCAAACTAACCACCATTTCCCACCACCATCAGCATATTACAGCATTTCCTCCTGTGAAAAACAAAATGAAACTGGTGTGTATTTAGGAAATGCATACCCATTATATTACGAGTATCATGAAATAAAATAAATGTGAGTATGTTAGCAAATATATATAACACACAAGCACCTCAGGGCCAAATAGGCCCAGGTGTTCAGATATTCATTAGGTCATATGACTCTCTTTGGGGGAACAGGATGGGAATGTGGCAACCCATATTAGTGAGAACCACATAGAATTAAAACATCTTAGAAGTGAAAAGATCTTACCTATGAGCCACCTGTACCATTTCCACTTATAAAAAGTCATCTAGATTCTGTAGGAACAGTTAAAATACAATGGGTCTCATGGACTTCTGGGTGGTCCACCCTAAGTGAGATGAGCGACTCTAATTATTACATGGTTCTTTTTATGTTGAGCTATGTCTTGTAGCCAGTGGTTCTTGCAGCCAGTGTTTCTTTTTGCTGGCCCCACACAGAGGGAGTGTACACCCTGCTTGATGTAGAGGTCATCTCATGTGGGGAGGCATTTCCTTGGTAAGCACCAATACTGGTTTCCTGGGGTTGCTGTAATAAAGCACCATGAACTGTGTGGTTTAAAGCAACAGAAATTTATTGTTACATGGTTCTAGGATCTAGAAGTGTGAAGTCAAGGTGTCAGGTGTGTTGAAGCCTTTGGAGGGAGAAGCTGTTTCATGCTTTTAGCTTCTGGAGATGGCAGACATCCTCAGAGGTCCTTGGCTTATAAGTGCATCACTCCAATCTTTGCTTGCTTCTTCACATGGCATTTTCCCTGTGTCTCCACATGGTCATTCTCCCTCTGTGTCTTTGTCCTTTTCTTATCAGGTCACCAGTCATATTGGATTAAGGGTCTAGCCTACTCCAGCATGACATCATCTTTGTTGTTGTTCAGTCGCTAGGTCAAGTCAGACTCTTTGGAACCCCATGGACTACAGCCCTCCAGGCTCCTCTGTCCTTCACTGTCTCTTGGATTTGCTCAAATTCATGCTCATTGAGTTGGTGATGTTACCCAACCATCTCATCCCTTGCCACCCTCTTCTCCTTTTGTCTTCAATCTTTCCCAGCATCAGAATCTTTTCCAGTGAGTTGGCTCTTTGCATCAGGTGGCCAAAGTATTGGAGCTGCAGCTTCAGCATCAGTCTTTCCAATGAATATTCAGGATTGATTTCCTGTAGAATTGACTGGTTTGATCTCCTTGCAGTCCAAGGGACTCTGAAGACATCACCTTAACTTTGGTAATTATATCTACAACAACCTTATTTCCAAATAAGGTCCCATTCTGTGGTTCTGGAGGTGAGGCTCTAAGTGTCTTTTCTAGGAGACGCAACTCAACCTAGAACAGTACTTGAGTCCCCTTAACTGTTCTTGAAGGAACAAAGCTTCCTGTCTCCTCCTCACCCAGTTCATTTCTATTCACAGAATCCAGGAAGCCAATGACCTTCAGGGAACTATCTTTTATTCTCTGAGTCTAAGAATAAAACATTACTAGTTGTAAGTGTTAGAAAGGGTCAGCTTCAAAATAATGTTTTCAGGCAAATGAAACTTTTAAAAGTCCTGTTTATCTGTTAATATGAAAGTGTCTCGCTGTCTCACAGAACTGAAACCTCCTTTTCTCAAAGACTTCTCCTCTCCTGCTTCCATCCCTGGCTTTCTCAGGATCCCAGAGCATTGTATCGCCTGCTCTTGTGTCTGCAAAATGATTGTTCTGGAAAATGCATGAACGTTAACCAAACTCAGCGAGCAGAGGAAACCATGAGAGGGTAACCTGTGGAGTGAAGTCTGAATGGTGGGACATGAACCTCCAGTGCATTTATGTTGGTGGAGCCAACTCTCTAAGATCTGTTTGTGGCCACAATGAGTGATGAGTCCTTTCTACACAGAGATCACCCCTCTCCTCCCACCCCCAGGGGGTTGTGGGGCCTCAAAGCAGGAGCGCAAGGGAGTAGTTATGCAGTTGCTTGTTAGCTGTCCTATTGCCATGGCTCTGTCCATGTTCCTTTCTGCAGAGCCATGTGCAGCATTTGGAAACCTTCCTGTTCTTGTCCCATTTAGGGTCTTGACCTTGTCGTTACTCACTTGGTCATGTCCTAAGCCACAAACGAGGATTTGGTGGTGGAGGCATGGGAAGGGGATTATGGAGAGTGGGTAAAAACAACTAGTGAATCACTACTTATGCTAAGGTAATGGTATCCCAGCATCAATATGCCTACATTATAACCACCATGCATATGAATCAGAAAATTCTCAAATTTATTTTTATAGCTTTTAAGAAACATTTAAATTCTTGCCACATACACTATCCTGCATTTTTAATAGGAGGGAGTGTAATTACTGAATGGGCATTTGTTGCAGAATGCATCAATAATGCTTTGAGTTTTGTAATATTTTTCCTGTTGTCATCATTGTAGTGATAGACTGTGAGTCTAAGGCGATTCAGTTAATGCCACCATGATTTATGAGAACACGATGTGTTTGGAAAGGTCTCGAATTAGACCTTTACACAGAGGTAGAAAGAGGAGGTTGTCATGCTGGTGACAAGGGGGTGATAACTCTGCTATTCTATTGAGGATTTGGAAATATTAACTGTCCCCCATTAATTAGTTACCTGTTTTCTCTGCCTTTTCTCATCCTCATGAAGTTGTTGCAAGTATTCATATTGGTATCTGTAGTGAGGTCCAATGGAACAAAAAGGTATTTTGTGTCAATGTTTTTGGGAAAAGCATAAACTGGAGTAGAGTTTTGAAAGTAATATAGTTCATGGGGCCAATGGGGCAAAATATTTTGATTGGTCTGATCGTTTTTACTTGTTGACTGGACTCTAATGGTACCAGTTTAATTCTATCTAACTAAAGCACTACTGGCTTCCCAGGTGGTGCCAGTGGTTAAAGAATCTACCTGCCAATGCAGGAGATGCAAGAGACATGGGTTTGATCCCTGGGTTGGGAAGATCCCCTGGAGAAGGAATGGCAACCCACTCCAGTACTCTTATCTGGAAAACTCCATGGACAGAGGAGCCTGGTGGGCTACAGTCCATGAAGTCTCAAAGAGTCAGACACAACTGAGCATGCAGAGTCGGACACGACTGAGCGCCCAAGCATTACTGAGTGCCCACTACATCTAAAGGCGTGGGTGGATCCCTCAGACAGAGCTTTAATACAAACCAAAATGAAATGAGTGTCATCAATGGGATGTTAAAAGTGCCATTTGGGGGTCAAAGGAAGAAGAGATTGTATTTATTTAGTGTGTTGGTTGATGCTCTAGGAAAAAAGAACTTGAAGCAAAATCTCATATGGCAATACTCTATTGGTGGTGCAAACCCAGGAAAGCAGCAGTGAAGCAAAAAGGAGGAGCAAATGCAAGATGTTGCATTACCAAGCTGGCTGGAGCTTTGTAGAAAACCAGATGGCTGCTCCATCACATGGGCCATTTTCAGAGAGATTGCTCTGGACTGTTATCTGTTCATCATAGAGAAAGGAGAGGGAACTCTTGCTTCTCGTCTCTTTGTCTTTAGTCAAAGTCCACTCCATGGACCCCAACAACCTCCCAGTTTTGGGTTGTGTTATCCAGCCCTCAAGGATTGTTGGGGAGGCCAGAGCCTCAGTGGGTCTAGTCTGTCCAATGCACAGACGTAGTTGTTACCTGTAAGTGCCTCTTGGTCTGTGGTGGTAGCAGTGATGGTTTGGGCTTTGTGACCATAGAAACAAGAGGAGGTGTTACTAAGATCAGTCTGGCTGGGATGTAAGACAGGTGAGTAAGACTAGGGGTGAGGAGATAGTCAGGCTTGAGTAAATCTAGGGTGGTTAACATCCATAAAGTTAGTATAAGGAAAAACTCTCAAGGAAGGTAGCATGTAAGATGACACTTAAAAGGATGAGTAGGATTTTGATAGGTAGAGACAGATTGATGTTGGTAGTAAGACTGGAGTCAAATAAATACATGAACATGGGAAAGCAGGATTGGCTGAGGGGCAGTGAGTAGTCCAGTTTACTTGGACTATAAGATATGTGTAGAGGGGAAGTAGGAGATAATGTTGTAAATGTAGACTGTGGCTTGGTTAGGGAGAGCCTTGAGAGTAAGTGGGGCTTCCCTGGTGGCTCAGATGGTAAATAATCTGCCTGAAATTCAGGAGACCTGGGTTTGATCCTTGGGTTGGGAAGATACCCTTGAGAAGAAAATGGCAGCCCACTCCAGTATTCTTGCCTGGAAAATCCCATGGGCAGAGGAGCCTGGCGGGCTACAGTCCATGGGGTCACCAAGAGTCGAACACGACTGAGAAACTAACACTTTCACTTTGAGAGCAAGTGTATCAGTCAGCTATTGCTGTATAACAAACACAAGCATTCAGTGGCATGTAACAACAGGCATTTATTTTCTGTATATCTGCTGATCAGCTGATATTTCTCTGGGCTTCAATTCTGTGGATTGGCTGGGTACCTCTGTTCTGTATTTGTTCATTCTGGGTCCAGATTGAAGGGGCAGAAGGTCTATGGGGGAAGATCTCATGGAGACAGCAGAAATTCAAGAGAGCTTGTCCAGCCACACAAGCATACTTCAAACTACTGCTGTGTCATGTCACTTATACACCATTGACCTAGGAAGTCACCTGGCCAAGGCCAAAGTGTGTGGAGCCAGGAAATATTCCCAGCTACTATGAGACCAGGATAAGGATGTGTATGCATAAAGAATTAGGACCAAGTCAACCTAACAATGCCAAAGTGAGAAGTTTATGGACTCAAGGAAAAGAATGGTATTTTAGTCATTATATTTGCATTTCTAGTGCCAAACAAAATGCCTGGAACACAGTAGGTACTCCATGTTTGCTGAATGCATAACTGAACGAAGGCCAACTGCCATGCACTCAGCACTGTGAACCCGCAAATTGAGTTTGAAGCTTACCTCCTCCAGCATTTTCTCCAGATTAAGCTATAAGAGAAACATATCCAATTAGATTAACACACTTACTTCCATGTGATCTTTTTCAGACTTTGCTTTTCTATGTCCCTTCCTTTGTTGTTGTCAGTTAGTCGCTAAGTCCTGTTCAACATTTTTGTGACCCCGTGGACTGTAGACTGCCAGACTCCTCTGTCCATGGGATCTCCCAGGCAAGAATACCGGAGTGGGTTGTCATTTCCTTCTCTAGGGGATCTTCCTGACCCAGGGTTCAAACCTGCGTCTTCTGCATTGACAGACAGATTCTTTATCACTGAGCCACCTGGCAAGCCCCATGTCCCTCCCTTACTCAAGAACTAATTGTAGCCTCTTTTTGATGACCTTCTCAAGCCTACCTTCTCTGCCTGACCTTCCTTCATTCAACTGCTTCCCCCATTCCTGACACAAACTGTCCACACAATCATGGTCTGTTACTGGGCCTCCCACCCCATGCTGGTTCCTGTCATTCCTATTGTTTCAGTACCTCCACTCCGACTGCTGTCTTCGTAAGGGCGTCTTCTAGCTCAGGTCAGTCCAGTTGCTAATTGCTCTTCTGGCTTGGTTAAACGTCTCTTTTTCCATAGCTTCTGGGACTCTTCCAGGCCTCATAGATCCTTTCTTTTTTTGAACACCCATTCCAGCCTGTGAAACATTTTAACTCTTCATTGCTCAATAAATATCACCTGTAGGTGAATCCCATTCACCCAACCAGCTTGTGAACATTTTCAAGTCTGGCCCCGAATCTTTTGCCTCTTTGAGTCTCTCATAGCATCTAGTGTGGTTCTTGATACCAAATAGATGAGTAACAAATATTGATGGGTGGATCCTATATGCAGTATGTACATATTTAACGAGCTTGGCTGTTGGTCATCTTGCATGCATAGGAAGGAAGCTACTTGAGGGCAGTAATAAAGGCTTCTGCATCTGTGTGGCTTCCACTCAGTTGCCCTGCCCTAGCCCTTGGATCAGTAATTATTGAATTTTGGGGACTTTCCTGGCAGTCCTGTGGTTAAGGATCTGCCTGCCAATGCAGGAGACATAGGTTCGATCTCTGTTCTGGGAACCAAGATCCCACATGCTGAGGGGCAACTAAGCCTACCTGGCAGAACTACTGAGTCTGTGTGCCTAGAACTTGTGCTTGGTAGCAAGAGAAGCCAACGCAATGAGAAACCCATGCACCGCAAAGGAGAGTAGCACCTGCTCATGTAACTAGAGAAAGCTCGCGGGCAGCAGCAAAGAGCCTGTGTGCTGCAACGAAGACCCAGTGCATTATCGTTAGATGCTCCGTGATTTAGAGGCTGGTGGGGGCCTGTATAATTATTATCAATAAAGTAAGCTAAGGTTTTGATTTGCTACTATTGTTCCTTTTCATACTGTTCATGATCCATTCAGGTATGACCTAAATCAAATCCCTTATGATTATACAGTGGAAGTGAGAAATAGATTTAAGGGCCTAGATCTGATAGATAGAATGCCTGATGAACTATGGAATGAGGTTCGTGCCATTGTACGGGAGACAGGGATCAAGATCATCCCCATGGAAAAGAAATGCAAAAAAGCAAAATGGCTGTCTGGGGAGTCCTTACAAATAGCTGTGAAAAGAAGAGAAGCAAAAAGCAAAGGAGAAAAGGAAAAATATAAGCATCTGAATGCAGAGTTCCAAAGAATAGCAAGAAGAGATAAGAAAGCCTTCTTCAGCGATCAATGCAAAGAAATAGAGGAAAAGAACAGAATGGGAAAGACTAGAGATCTCTTCAAGAAAATTAGAGATACCAAGGGAACATTTCATGCAAGGATGGGCTCGATAAAGGACAGAAATGGTCTGGACCTAACAGAAGCAGAAGATATTAAGAAGAGGTGGCAAGAATACACAGAAGAACTATACAAAAAAGATCTTCACGACCCAGATAATCATGATG
>SJYT01080579.1:0-28477 GCA_006410635.1 Cephalophus harveyi | reverse complement strand
TGGCTGGATGGCATCACTGACTCAATGGACATGAGTCTGAGTGAACTCCGGGAGATGGTGATGGACAGGGAGGCCTGGCGTGCTGCGATTCACGGGGTCGCAAAGAGTCGGACACGACTGAGTGACTGAAGTGAACTGAACTGAACCGAAGGTTTTGATGTCTGCCGTACGTGAACCTGTGGGATTGTGTGTCTGCCCTCTACTGGGCTTCAAGGATGTAGCTGATTCCGCTCATCCCAAGGGCCTGAAGAGGCTGCCATTATCCTGTGGGCTGTGTGTTCTTTTTTGTCCATTATGCAAATGAGGTATGAAAATAATAGGCAGTTTTTTATTTCTCCCTCTGAAGCCATGCAAATAGTGAACATATGGTTCTAACTCTGCCTGGGATAAAAGGTGAGGCTGATACTGCCTTTTTTTTTTTTTTTGGTGAATAAGAGTCAGTGTTTCTTTCTCTTGTCTCTTCTTAAAGTGATATCCTTGGGACTTTCCTGGTGGTCCAGTGGCTAAGACTTAGTGCTCCCAATGCAAGGGGCCCAAGTTTGATCCATGATCAGGGAACTAGATCGTATATGCTGAAACTAAAATTCCACATGCCCCTACTAAGACTCAGGGCAGCCAAATTAAATGAATATTGAAGAAAAAAACAAAACAAAAACCAAACAAACCCTTGAAAATAGCAAAAAGAAATCAAAAAAGTTTAAAATAAAGTGATCTCCTTCCTTAGAGTGCTGCTGACTCAGAGGCTATTTTTGAAGCTTTGGGGTTATGCTTCTTAGAAGTCTGAATAGAAGCATTAGCTCTGCTTCCTCCCTATGAAAGGGAAAGTTGCTCAGCTGTGTCCAAGTCTTTGGGAGCCCACAGACTCTACAGTCCATGGAATTCTCCAGGGCAGAATATTTCAGTGGGTAAGCCTTTCTTTCCCTTGCTCCAGGGGATCTTCCCAACCCAGGGATTGAACGTAGGTCCCCCACATTGCAGGCAGATTCTTTACCAGCTGAGCCACAGGGAAGCTCAAGAGTATGGGAGTGGGTAGCCTATCCCTTCTCCAGCAGATCTTCCCGACTCAGGAATCAAACCGGGGTCTCCTACATTGCAAGTGGATTCTTTACAAACTGAGCTATCAGGGAAGCCTTCCTGCCTGTATTATGTGCTATTGACTACCACCTGGAATATGACAGGCCAAAATCATGCACACTCTAACTTTATTCTTAGTATATTTCTATTGTGCCTTCTTTCTCCTCTCTCCATGCCTTCTTTTCCCTGGGGACCCGTTGCTCCAGTATACTTCCCCCCACCTACTGTCTTGGACTCCATTACAACATGCATTTGGAGTGGAAGGATTGTACGTTCCCATCCTTCTTATCCACCTTCTTCCTAAATTTAAAACTTATCTAACTTGTGCTTCATTCTCTCAGCTCTCTAAGTCTGACCTGATTACATGTCATGTCATGGTTTTTAATGGCCTCGTGATCTACTTTTTAAGTAGAACTTCCCAGTGAAATGCAAACAGGTGACTGAGTCAAAAGATACTCCTGACATGTCCTTTTCAGCATCAGTTTTATTCAGTGGCTGTTGCTGCTGCTGCTGCTAAGTCGTGTCAGTCGTGTCCGACTCTGTGCAACCCCACAGATGGCAGCCCATTGGGCTCCCCCATCCCTGGGATTCTCCAGGCAAGAACACTGGAGTGGGTTGCCATTTCCTTCTCCAATGCTTGAAAGTGTAAAGTGAAAGTGAAGTCGCTCAGTCATGTCTGACTCAGCGACCCCATGGCCTGCAGCCTACCAGGCTCCTCTGTCCATGGGATTTTCCAGGCAAGAGCACTGGAGTGGGGTGCCATTGCCTTCTCCATTATTCAGTGGCAGGTGATTTTAAATATCTTAGAAAACTAAGATGAATGTTGATAAAATGTGAAATAGAAGGCAAAGTTCAAAAGAAAGTTTAAATCAAAGCGCGAGACAATACATTTGTGCTCTTTGTTGGGTGTTCTGGGCTATGACTTCTACCCTCACAGGTTTTAATGCCTGAAAGCTTTGGAGGTGGAAGCCTAAAACGCATTTTGTAAATACTCCCTGGCATAAATGCAAGGTTGTGGAGGAAAGCAAACCCAAAGGGTCAGGTGAGTTCAGGGAATTAGTGAATCAAAGAGGGAGTCAGTCTTTATCCTGAGGCAAAGCAAGCAAAGCTTGTAGAGAAATTGCTGGAAAAAACCTGAAGTCCAGCAAGGTGGATGCTAGAAGTAAAGCAGGAAGGAATAAAAAATTGCAGATTGGAAAGCAAAGTCAAAGTCTGGAGGACTCTGAGTTGAGTCTGTTGAATCCAGCTGGTCAGCCTGGGGTGGCTTTTCTCCCCAAGTGACTTAAAGGAATGCTCTTCACTCTGGGCACATATGTTCATGGAGGTTCACAAAGACTTTCCAGAGAATTTTTAAGGGAAGCAGTATCCATATCCTTGATTCATAAACATTTTCTCTCCTAAAATTTCTCTCTTAAACAGGCCTGTAGTGCTTTTCTCCTACCTTCTTATTTACAACTACCTTTCTTCCACTTTACAAAATAAATGAATAAGTTTCTCCCATTCTGAGTCTTACTGTGAGGCTCAAAACTGAAAGAGGACTAAATTGAGTTTTCAGCTCTAAGACCACAAAAATAAATTTTTATTTTAGATTATTATATGATTTTTGACCTATAACTCAGAACTTCAAATAGAGTGACACTGCTGTAACTAAAAATTCATTCCTATCACTACATATATATATATGAACAAAGTTTATTATATATATATATGAATCACATATTTATAAGAACAAAGTTTCTTAGTGCTATTGTCTATAAAAACACAAAGTATAAATATAATTGATTTTTGCAAGATAATTTTCAAAAATGAAAAATCCTGAATCATACATATAGGCAGGCAATCATAAATGCTACAATGAATGTGATGATAGATGAAAAACTTGCTATTATCTTCTAGAGCAATGGAATCTAATGTCTGGAGCCATGTTTTCTAAAAAGCGGAAATCAATTGCATCTCTACTGGATGGAATTAGTTTACATTTTTTATGGACAAGAATAATTTTTATTACATTCAATGTGTTAACAATTTGCAGAGTAGTAAAATAAACAGTCAAAGAAAACCAAAGTCACATATAGAACCAGATAAATTCTGTAGGGGCAGGGATATCTTTCTAGACAACACACAGCTTTTCGTTGAAAGAAGACCCAATAATATTTGTTGCCTGTGTCAAAGTCTTTCACAGTTTTCCAAAATGGATTCTAAACTACCTCAGTTTAGCTATAAGTAATTTTTATTTTCACATAGAAGCTCTAACTGAAAAAGAAATCAGCCTCATCAACCTCATTAAAGATGACATTTTAAAAATTGCATTTAATAATTAGTGAAAATTTTAATATATTCATGTTACTTTGATAACTTTTATATCAATAATTATAATAATAACTAAAATCCAGGAAAAAAATTTTAAAGTTGTGTGCATGTGCACGCATGTATGCGATGAAACCAAAATTCTGCACACACAGTGCATGTACTACTGTGGAGAAGAAGGGGTGCATGCAAGAGGCACCACCCCATGGTAACCATAGTAACCACTGGCAGAGGGGGTGCATTCTCTATGAGATGGGGAGAGACTCATAAAGATGACACCCTCTTTTTCTGAGATGTGTATAAGAGACAGGTATTGTAGTGAATTTTGATAAAGCATTTTTAAGCAAGTAAAATGTTAATTAGGATAAGATCTTGTGGAGAAGTAGAAAGAAACTAAAATCAAGGAGAAAAAGGAGTGTTGTAAATAACCCTGACCTAAAGAATTGCTCATGTATTTAAAGAAATGGATAGTGGTGGAAAGTAAATTATGTTACTTAAATTCCATCTCGTAAAAACTTACATTACTAACATGAGTATTTATTTTAAAATATTAATATTTATAATATCTAATAAATCACCCTTTGTGATTCTAAACTTATGATGAGAAATTTAGATGTCAGCTAAAGAAGGATGAAGGAATACATAGATTTTCAAAAAGTTTCATGCAAATGAAAATTTGAAGAGGAATGTTAGTAAAGAAACCACTTAGCATCCAACAGGAATATTAATATTTTTATAGCTCTTTCAATATAAAATTTGCACACTAGTAGCATCATGCTCGGAGAAGGCAATGGCACCCCACTCCAGTACTCTTGCCTGGAAAATCCCATGGACAGAGGAGCCTGGTGGGCTGCAGTCCATGGGGTCGCTGAGTCGGACACAACTGAGCGACTTCACTTTCACTTCTCACTTTCATGCATTGGAGAAGGAAATGGCAACCCACTCCAGTGTTCTTGCCTGGAGAATCCCAGGGACGGGGGAGCCTGGTGGGCTACCGTCTATGGGGTCGCACAGAGTCGGACACGACTGAAGCGACTTAACAGCAGCAGCAGCAGCAGCAGCATGCTATATTCTCTTAGTGGCAATGACAGACATTGCTAACTGATCGCAGAATTCTTTGCTGCAGAGCCTGAAAGGGGTCTCAATATTTTCAACACAGTACTTGACATAGTTACTACCAGTGGGTTGAATTGGCACAAGCCTTAATTTAAAGGTTCTCTTGAAGCTTGAATAAGGCTGGTATTGCTCTGATTAAAGTGTGAGTTGGGTTTTTGGAGAGCCCTTTCCCCATAAGTTGTTGATGAAGCAGTTGGATGAATCTCCTTTGCTGAAGGATTATTTGAAAATCAAAGTCCCACCTCTAGGATTTATGGCTAGAACCTGCTGCTCACTCCCAGCTTTCTGGGAAAAGGAGTCACATGACTTGGGAAGTCCAATACTCCAATCTGGAATTTGAGCCTCTGTACTCCTTCCCAGCACTGGACACTTCCCTCATCCCCTATGGCTCAACTGCAAAACCAGAGGTTGAAGTAGTTCTTGGAGATCCGGAAGTAGGTCTTGGAGATCTGGAAGTAGGTCTTGGAGATCCTTCACGGGACAGTGTTTCACTGCCTGTATGATTGTTTGCCTTTGAAGGGGGGCTGGCTGGTGATTAACGTCAGGAAAGACGGTAAGTTTTGGAGCTGGTGCTTCTCTGATCCTTCTCTATTTATGACAATAATGACATTGTTTCAGTGGTCCCAAAATAAAATGGATTACTTTTCTTACTCTAAAGAAATGTCAAAAGACACACAAAATTATATACATTTAAAAATTATATACATTAGTTCTCTGGTTAAAATCAGATGCCCTGTGAACTTCTGTTACTATAACTTTTTTTTTCTGCTAGACAAGAACACCAGGTGGGCACTCTGGAGCCCTGCCTATTTGGTCCTGACAGCAGACATAGGAATCCAAAGAACTGCTAGGAGAAGTTGAGTGTTATTTTTGAGTGAACCTCTGATTAGATGTGCCTTATCATTAGTGGAATAAATAGGCATATTATGTCACTTATGTGCACATATATATATATATATATACATTTTCAAATATATATACATTTGTATGGACTTCCCAGGTGGTGCCAGTGGTAAAGAACCCACCTGTCAATGTGGGAGGTGTAAGGGACGTGGGTTTGATCCCTGAGTCGGAAAGGTCCCCTGGAGGGGGCAAAGCAACCTACTTGAGCATTCTTGCCTAGAGAATGCCATGGACAGAGGAGCCTGGCAGGCAGGCTATAGTCCATAAGTTTGCAAAGAGTTGGCAACTGGAGTAATTTGGCATGCAGGCATGCTATTTGTACAATGGAAACCAATATATTTTAAAATAAGCAAAAGGCATCTTAAGTGCAAAAATCTCCCAAAGCATTGCCAGCAATGAAAAATTCAGAGTGTGATCAGTTATAAAATGAATCTAAATATGTAGACATAGGTACAAAAACTAAGTTGTAAAATAGTTCGAAACATTAGACCCTAAATTCATGAGAATGGTCTTTTAAGTATGTCTGTGTGTGTGTGTGTGTGTGTGTGTGTGTGTATAGTATGTGTCTGATTGTGTGGGGTGTCTTGGGGACTTGGGGAAAGGGGAAGGCCAGAGAGTAGTCTATAAAGGATATTATATATTTTATTTGGTTTTATTTCTTTTTATCATTTAGACAGTCACATGTAACAAGGCTAATTTTTAATTGAGTGGAGAAACTATGGTCTTTGTTTGGTAATTTAGTTTTTTTACTTTCTGTTTTTATATTTTTAAAAATACAATTTTTTTTATTAAAACCAACTCCTCAATTTTGAGTGAAGCTTTTTGTTTCTAAAACCATCATGTGTTGTCCAACCTGTTACCTGCTGCTCTCATCTTCATAGTATCTATTGGACTCCCTACCCTGACTTCCTATTCTTGTTTTCAATACTTCCTTTGGACAACTGGTAGTCTTTCTCTTGTAGAAGAATTGCAACTATCAGACTTTGACTCTAAGACTGAGCTGCTGTGAATACCTTGTATCCAGCTTCCTCTCCAGGAGATGGAGGGGCTCGAAGCAGGGGGCTGCCTGAGATTAGAGCAGTAAATCTAGGGTGCCTGGAAAAGAAGACTCTGCCCATGTGAGTGTAGACCTCACCCCCTCTGGCACAGAGCTGGGTGCTTTAGGGCTGCACCTGGGGAGTGGGACACTCTTGTCATCTAATGTCTGAAAGGCTGGTCTGGCTGTTTGGAGTTAATGTTGCTTGGACCTTACAGATTTTAACTAAGTGCCTTCACCAAAGCCATCTGCAGAATGAGAGACTCATGGAAGGATGAACTGGGACTAAGATTTCTCTTACCAGTAATGGTTTGAAGAGGTGCTACTTCTAAGGGGTGAGGGAGGCTGCAGGAGATGACCTCTTAATGCACTTTCACAGATAAGGGATTTTAGAGTTGGAAGGGACCTTAATGGAAAATAAATTTGCCAATCCAAGCTCCTCATTATTCAAATGAGGGAACTTCAGCCAGAAAGGTTGACGTGACTTTCCTCAGGTCACCCTGCCAGTTTTTGGCCAGCCGAGGCACTGGACATAAATATGTCACTAAAAAGACAGAACTTGTGAACCCGTCTATTACCATTGCGTCTTTTTATCTTTACTGTTATCATTATTATTATTAGTTAAAATTTTTATTTTATATTGGAGCATAGTTGACCGTGCTGACACGGCCTCCTATGTCTGCCGCCGAGGACTTTGGGCCATTGGATGCACGCGGGGCTCTAGGCCTGTTGGGCTTCCCTGGTGGCTCAGAGGTTAAAGCCTCTGCCTATAATGTGGGAGACCTCGGTTCGATCCCTGGGTTGGGAAGATCCCCTGGAGAAGGAAATGGCAACCCAATCCAGTATTCTTGCCTGGAGAATCCCATGGATGGAGGAGCCTGGTGGGCTACAATCCACAAGGTCGCAAAGAATCGGGCACGACTGAGTAACTTCAGTTCAGTTCATAGTTGATTAACAATGCTTTGTTAGTTTCAAGTGTATAGCAGAGTGATTCAGTTAATGAAAAAGAATAGATACCATTGCATCTTTCTTTTTTATTTAGTAGTCTCCACTGTGCCCACATTAGCAAAGCTGTATTAATATGAACTATTAACTGAGATGTGGAAGCAACCGCATTAGAAAGAAATGGACATTACCATGAAGTGAAGTGAAGTGAAGTCACTCAGTCGTGTCCGACTCTTTGCGACCCCATGGACTGTAGCATATCAGGCTCCACCCTCCATGGGATTCTCCAGGCAAGAGTACTGGAGTGGGTTGCCACTTCCTTCTCCAGGGGATCTTCCCGAACCAGGGATCGAACCCAGGTCTCCAGCATTCCAGGCAGAGGCTTTAACCTCTGAGCCACCAGGGAAGCCCCGGACATTACCATGATACCTGTTAAAATGTTTTTCATCAGTAAAATGAGAGAATTGCAGCAGATGAACTTTAAGTTCCTTTTTCCTTGAAAGTCTCTGAACTCCTGCACTCATAATTGAGAATTAGAGTTGCTGAGTTAAGATACATCTTGGGCACCTCTGTGAGTGCCTTTGGGAACATTTGGTTTGGAGTTTGGAGACCAAGTTCTACCTCTATCACTTATTCGTCTAGTCACCATGGGTGATTCACCTTCCTAAACTCAGTTTTCTCCTCTGTAAACTGGGAATAATTATGTCTTCCTTACTTATCTCCTAGGTTCCTCAACCTAACTGAGGAACACTGAAGACGACTTGAGTGATGATTTTCTTAATTCTCTTAATCATGATACATGCATAGGACCATGAGTAGGAAAGAAGTCAACTCATTACATGTGATGTGTATGTTTATGTGTATGAAGGCATCTGCGCTTTAGCCTTAGAGCATAGCTCTCTCCCAGAACCTTAAGTGGGAAGGGCCACAAAATATAAGACATGTACAATATGGTAAAAATGTAAGAGATTATTTTCCTTTGTATCCAACTCTTATTTTTGTTAATTCTGTATTCAAGAGAAGAGTGGGGTAAGAGTCTCATGGTTCCTCTCTTCTGAGGCTCAGGTGGCGTGACCTCGGTTCCACTGGGGCAGGTTAGGGGTGGAAGGTGTGGCTCCTTATCCTCCTAATCAAAACTTCAGCTGTCCTGTAGAGGCTTTGTTCTCCTCAACTTCACTCCTTTCCATGAAGAACTTAGGCAGTCAAAAGCTAGCTAGCTTTGAGACTGGCTGGCAGATTAAGTACGGTTCACAGGTAGGGATGGGAAAACTTTGGCTTGTACACTTCCTTTTACGAAGCCCTTAAAGCAAGGCCCTCTGACAGTCCTTGTTGGGGGCATGATCCTAAATTGGCTGACTATAAAAATAATAAGTTGGATTCTGGTTACCTGGGGAAAGGGGAGGGGGAAGGGATCTTTTGGGAATTTGGGATCAACATGTACACACTGCTATATTTGAAGTGGGTAACTAACAAGGACCTCCTGGACAGCGCAGGGAGCTCAGCTCAGTGTCACGTGGCAGCCTGAATGGGAGGGGAGTTTCGGGGAGAAAGGATACACATATATGTATGGCTGAGTCCGTTTGATGTCCTCCTGAAACTATTACAACTTGTTAATCAGTTATACTCCAATATAAAGAATTTAAATATTAATAAAAAATTAAGTCAGAGATATAGACACTGCTGCTGCTGCTAAGTCGCTTCAGTCGTGTTTGACTCTGTGTGACCCCATAGACGGCAGCCCAGCAGGCTCCCCCGTCCCTGGGATTCTCCAGGCAAGAACCCTGGAGTGGGTTGCCATTTCCTTCTCCAATGCATGAAAGTGAAAATTGAAGGTGAAGTCGCTCAGTCGTGTCTGACTCTTAGCGACCCCATGGACTGCAGCCTACTAGGCTCCTCCGTCCATGGGATTTTCCAGGCAGGAGTACTGGAGTGGGGTGCCATCGCCTTGATGTAGACACTAGTTACTTTATAAATAACAGGAAACTGAGGATCAGGATTGCTAAGCACTGGCTCAAGTATCTCTGCTAGTTCGCTGCCGGTTAGTGGTCGGACTGTGGCCTGCCCCCACTTGTCATTCACAATGCAGTTTGTGAATGGCGCCCCCTGGAGGCGACAATGTGATGGTGCTCCCTGGAGTAGTGCCGTAGGCAGAGAGTGGGAGGCTCAATCCAACTCCCTGCGGCCTCAATTCTGTTCTAAAACACAATGGCCCAGTGCTGTTCCTTCCCCTTGAAGGGCTGGTTCTAAATGGTTGACGAGGTGAAAGGGGGTACTTCCTATCTCTTAATCCATGTGTGATCTATGTGTGGAGCCTGGTTGAGCTGGGTCATTGAGACTCAAAGCCAGTTCTGACCATGGTGGGGGACCTGGAAGACAGACTCGTGACTGGGAACCTGGGGAAGGGGTAGGTGTTGGCTGTATGTGTCTGTGGAACTGGAGTTCCATCTGTTGTTCAGGCACTCAGTTGTGTTGGACTCTTTGCAACTCCATGGACTGCAGCACGCCAGGCTTCCCTGTCGTTCACTAGCTCCTGGAATTTGCTCAAACTCATGTCCATTTAGTTAATTATGCCATCCAACCATCTCATCCTGTGCTGCCCCTTTCTCCTCCTGCCCTCAATCTTTCCCAGCATCAGGCTCTTTTCCAATGAGTCGGTTCTTTGCATCAGGGGGCCAAAGTATCGATTTTTAAGGAGAGAGATTAGAAAACCCTAGGATATTGTGTTGGGCAGAACTATGAGTCTCCCATGAACTCTCTTCCTGTCTCCATGTCTCATTATAATTTGTGTGTGTGTGTGCATGTGCACGCATGTATGCGATGAAACCAAAATTCTGCACACACAGTGCATGTACTACTGTGGAGAAGAAGGGGTGCATGCAAGAGGCACCACCCCATGGTAACCATAGTAACCACTGGCAGAGGGGGTGCATTCTCTATGAGATGGGGAGAGACTCATAAAGATGACACCCTCTTTTTCTGAGTGACCATGTGGAGCTTTGAACAAAGAACTGGGTTGGGAGACAGAAGGCTTGAGTATTGGCTTGAGTCACCTTGGGAAATACGCTGAACCTGTGTGAAAGCTAGCTAGGCCCCTCGAGAAAAAGATGAGGAAGATGATTCTCCTTTTGCTGGACAGACATGAAGGGCCAGCGGTCCCACAGTTGGCCTGAGATGGAGTAATCCATACGCCATGCTTTGGAAGAGGAAATGCCCTGGGTTCTTTTGATCAGTCTGGTTTTTTGAAAGAAGTTTGCTAAGTAGAGGCCCCTTTCTCATCAAATCTTCACTGTCATATAGACTCCAAAACTGACATACCACATGGAGGAAAATCTCCTCTCCTGAAAACGAACCATCAATTATGCATTGCTCTAATTACGTACTTCAATTTAATGCAACTAAAAAAGAGACTGTGCTTTGCTATGCAGTCTACATGCTCGTTAGAGATCACTCTCCTTGCAGTGTCTCACGTTTAGATCAGACTTAATTTTGGAGATCATGGAAGGAAAGACACTGTGAATAGCACAGATGTTATCTTGATGCACTGGGTGGACCTCCAGGGCTGTGATATCATATGCTGAGCACACCGCACTGTGCTCTGTATGCAGGGCTGGCTCCTGGCTGGCTGTTTGGAGGCATTAGTTTTAATCCAAAATGTCCTTTTGCTCTTCTGCAGTCAGAATTAGTTAAAGTTACTTCATAGGGGAATGGGAGCCTGAGTGAACAGCCTTCTCTTTAAGCTGAACTTCACAGACTATAGCAGGTAATTCACATCTCCCCACCTGAAAAAGCACAAAAAATCCTCATGGTCTCCCCTTTCCCCTAGGTCATGGGCTAGGTCACCTGGCTGCCCTCTGGTGGCCGCTGTTTTCCTATAGATAATTCACGGATGGCCATGTTACCCTTCTGGACTGCTGTGGCTTCTGATTGAGGGGTGGATTGTGTGACTCAGATCCAACTGCTGCTGCTAAGTCGCTTCAGTCGTGTCTGACTGTGTGCGACCCCACAGATGGCAGCCCATTGGGCTCCCCCATCCCTGGGATTCTCAAGGCAAGAACACTGGAGTGGGTTGCCATTTCCTTCTCCAATGCATGAAAGTGAAAAGTGAAAGTGAAGTCGCTCAGTCGTGTCTGACTCAGAGACCCCATGGACTGCAGCCTACCAGGCTCTGCCGTCCATGGGAGTTTCCAGGCAAGAGTACTGGAGTGGGATGCCATTGGCTTCTCCGCAGATCCAACTAGTGGGTTCTTATTCCCTCTCCTTTTCTGGAAGTGTTTACAAATGTTAGCAGTTTGGTACCAGTCTAGAATTATTTAGGAGTCATCCTGGTGGAGGGCAGGAGAACAGGGTAGAGAGCCTCTCAAAGCCCATTTTCTTGAAGGGCTCCCCTCCAGACCTAAACCTTGGAGATGTGCAAGGAAATTCACAACTGTATCCCGGCTTCTGTGGAAAATCAGCAGAAAAATGCCTTCTTCAGAGGTCTCTCCAAGCCTCTTAATAATCAACTTAGTATCAATCTAAGTCCCGACAGGAACCGAGGGGGTGTCCTGTCCTTAGGAAACTAGTGGAGGGATTACCTCTGCGCCTTGGGGTTGAGATCCCCTTGTCTGGCCCCAGCAGAACATCAGTAATTCATTGTCTTCATAAGCACAGTGGCTCTGGGCAGACATGGCGTCTGTTTGTGAGGCTGTCAGTGGGGTCAAGAAAGCATATGGTCCAGGTAGTCAGCTGCTGGGGTGGGAAAGTCTCAGCAGAGGATCAAGGAGCAGATGGATCAAGTCAAGACAGACACATGGTCCTGCTCCTGACCTGTGGCTATGCTTNACAGTGGCTCTGGGCAGACATGGCGTCTGTTTGTGAGGCTGTCAGTGGGGTCAAGAAAGCATATGGTCCAGGTAGTCAGCTGCTGGGGTGGGAAAGTCTCAGCAGAGGATCAAGGAGCAGATGGATCAAGTCAAGACAGACACATGGTCCTGCTCCTGACCTGAGGCTATGCTTGGGCTCACAAGGGCTTATGGAAGCTTTCACTGGGGACATGTGAAGCCTGTATATATTTTTTTCAATTTTTAAATTGAAGTATAGTTGATTTGCAATGTTGTGTTGGTTTCAGGTATACAGCAGAGTGATTCAGTACTAACTCATAGGTTTGTTGTGAGGAATAAATGACAAAAATGGCTAGTTTTAAAAATATCTCCTGCTTTCCTCCAGCCAGAGCACTTGGTACATGTGAATACTCCCTCTGTCTATCCCTCTAGAGCTTCTATAACTGTTAAAATAAAACAAGATCTTAGGATCTGAAGGTTGGCACTAAGCTATTCACTCATTCATTCATTCAATTACTTACTCCATCCAACCAATACTGGTCAAATTCCTACTATGGGCTAGGATTGTTCTAGCCACTAGAAACATTGTAATGGACAATCTAAGTCCTTGCCCTCAAGAAATTTACATTCTAAGTGAATATACACACACACACAATAAACAGATGGGTACTATAATGAATATAACACTAAATGCTACGAAGGAGATGACTAATAAAATGCAGTTACTCAGGTGGTAATGATTTTGATTAGGATCACAGCAGGGGAATCATGTTCTGGTGCTTTGGTTGGGATACTCTCCAGTATTCTTTTCTTTCTTACGTCTCTTATGGGAAAGGACACACTGATGAGCTTTGGCTGGCCCCTGGAGCCCAGAAGATCCATTGGGTACAGGTTGATCTGGAGACTCCTCACCCCTAGTTATTCTTTAATATTTTGAGGGGTTCCAAAAATCTGCAGCATGTCAAGAGTCTCATCAGCTCACTCTGGGTCAGGGGTAGAAGTCCCAGTCTTGTCCTGAGAGCAGGACCTTGGGAAGAATGTGAGCTTTCCATTTCTGCACAAAGCGAGAAGAGCATCGGGAGTGAAGTAGACAGATTGGTGCCCTTTCCAGTTCTCTTGTGGGAGGAGGAGAAATAAAATGGATTAGGAGAGAGGAGATGCTGATTCTTGATCCTTCTTCAGGAATCTGAGGGGTTATAGTCATCGTTCACTGATTACTTGTTTAATACTACTCTTCTCTAGTAGGTGATTAGTTCCTGAGGCCAATGACCTCATCTGCCAACTTTGTTCACTTTGTACTTGATAAATGTGTATTCAGTTGAATGAGATTGTTTATTCTTTACGGATATTACTAAATCAGAATTGCGTTTGGAGACTGCAGTTATTCCATAAGATGTTTATTGGATGAACTCTGTCATGGATTGGGGACCCCAGGAGGCAGAGTTAGAGAACGAGTTTAGCTTCAGGCTGTTTGTTAAGGAATGTGTATATGTGTGTGTGTGTGTGTGTGTGTGTGTGTTAATCGCTTAGTCGAGTCTGACTCTTTGCAACCCCATGAACTGTAGCCCACAAGTCTCCTCTGTCCATGGAATTCTCCAGGCAAGAATACTATAGTGGGTAGACATTCCCTTCTCCAGGGGATCTTCCCAAACCAGGGATTGAACCCAGGTTTCCTGCATTGCAGGCAGATTCTTTACTGTTTGAGCCACCAGGAAAACCCTTATTAAGGAATGCTCTTGGCATTGACATTGATGGAAGGGAGGGAGGAAAAAGGGAGAATTTTAGAAGGTCAGAGGGAGATCTTTTACTCTAATGAGAGTCCAACAGTAGCCTCAGCTAACCCTGTGGGGAACTTTGGAGCTAGAATACCTCCACAGGGTTGTTCTAGTTATTTATTGCTCAATGACATTAACCCCCAAATTTATCTCATAACCCCTATGGATCAGAAATCTGAGCATGACTAGCTGTGTTCTCTGCTTCAGGAACTCTCACAAGGCTGCACTTAAGGTGTCAGCTGGGGCTGTGGTCTCATCTGAAGGCTTGGCTGGGGAGGAATTTCTTCCAAGCTCACTCCTGTAGTTGCTGGCTGGGTTCAGTTTCTCCTGGGTTATTCGTTCATCACAAGCTATTGGTAAAAGTTCTGCCCTGTTCTTTGCTAAATGGGGCTCTCCACAGAGCATCTCACAACAGAGTGAGCATGCTAAAGGGAAAGAGAGGGTTCTAGCAAGAGAGAGCTAGCAATATGGCAGTCATAGTCTTTGTAAGTTGGTCACAGAAGTAACATTCCATCACTTTGCCATATTCTATTTGCTAGAAGCAGATTATTCAGGGAAGGGAATTCTACCTGGGCACAAGCAGATGGGGGTGGGACCACAGGGACTGTCCTAAGTGGACTGAAATGGCCAGGCTTTTGTATTCCTTCATAGATCAGTCACCAGATGTGGACCATGTGGACAAGAGGGTGACCCTGGGCGTGGTGGTGGCTCACTGCAGTGAAGGCCGTCCCCGGAGGCTGACATTGAAGGCTGTCTGCTGACAGCACTTCCAGCAACCGGGTTAGGAAATCCTCCACTGAACGGGGACGGGAGAGGCATGCCTTCACATTCACCACCACTCCAGTCCACATTCAGGCTGCGGACACGTTCAGACATGCATAGGGTTTGGCGTCATAGCAGATTCTGTTGATCTGTGAGTGGGAGGAGGAATGGGGAAGAGGAAATATTTCTTTTTAGTATCTGTATTTATAAGAAATGATTCTGCTTAATCGTATTCCTCCTCTTTATTTTTTTTCTTTTTTGACCCCTGGGTTGGAACTTTTTTGAATGCTAAGCAGAAACTCTACCAGGGAATAAAGTTGTGCTGTAACAAGAAATATAAAAAAGGCATGAATGCAAAGCCTCGGGCTGGGGCTCCTGCACCCGCACCTCTCTCTGGTGAGTGTTTGAGGTTGCATCTCAGCAGGGCGAGAATATTGATGGACCTTGAGTTTTCCTTTTGCATCCTTCCCTCTATATGGTCTATTTCACATCCCTTCTTTCCAATCTTCTTTGCAAACGTACACCTCTTGGACACCTTGATTGTGGACTCTAAGAAGCCAGGGGTGTAAGGCACCTTGGTGTTTCTCTAGAAGCACAGTCAGAAATGGGGCTTCTTCTGCAAGGGGGGAGTATGCTCAGGAGAGTGGGTTGAGCAGTGGGTAACGCAGGTAATGATGAGATCTCTGTTGGCCACTAGCTGCAGTCTGGTCCCACAGGGTTCTCTGGAGAACCACAGAGTTGATCCTGCTGGGATCCCAGAGGTCCAGCCTTTTGTACCCCTGTGTCAGCCAGTCAGTCATCAGCTGTGGTGGGCAGAATGGGGGAGTTTGGGGCGGGACAAGGGGCTAGTCTCTTATTTATGAGTATATGCTCAGTCGCTCAGTCGTGTCCAGCTCTTTGTGACCCCATGGATTGTAGCCTCCCCGCCTCCTCTGTCCACGGGACTTTCCTGGTAAGAATGCTGGAGCGGGTTGCCATTTTCCTTCTCCAGAGAATCTTCCCCACCCAGGGATCAAACTTGCATCTCCTGCATGTCTTACATTGGTAGGTGGATTCTTTACCACCGAGCCACCTGGGAAGCCCAGCCTTTTGTTTGCTAGAGGACAATTCTCCTGAGAAGGGAGTAGATAGCATTTACTAGTTGACACTCTTCAGCTCCTGGGGAGATGGATCCACAACCAGTAAAGACCCTGGGGTATGGGCTGGGGTGAGGTATTGATAGCACCCAGGACAATTCTTTCTTATGTTGAATCACTATCTTCTTTCCTGATTTTTGTTCCTAGGGCAAATTTTCTCTCGTGGAATAATGGAAAGGATAGGGCTGGGAATCACATAGATGCACATTGGAATCTAATTCTCATCCATTGGGAATTGGCTATTTTGGATAAATTATTTTTGGCCTCAGTTTGCCTGACTGGAAAATGGGTATGAAAATGCTTCCCTCATAGAGTTGTGGTAAAGACAGAATGTGATATTTGTGAAGTGCTTCTTGCAGTGCCTCCCCTTCTTTCCTCTTATGTATCCCCCTTGTCACTACACAGAGCAGCCTCTTTCCCTCCCAGCACAGCCCTTCAGAGCCCTGCAGGCTTAGCCTTCTGCTTCCCTTGTTAATGAAGCCCTTTCTTCTTGCTCATGTGACGGCCCTCTGGTCCCTGCAGTGTGCTCATTGCTGTCCTCTGGATGAATTCTGGTCCATCACCTTCCCTCTTACAGAGTGGTACCCAGAACTGAATTCAGTCTCCTCCCATTGGCCTGACAGGTGGAGAGAAGCAGAGCTGGACTGCCTTCCTGATCATAACTCTCGGAGATGCTATCCAAGGTTGCATTTGCTTTTGAAAACTTTAGAGGCTGCCATTATGAGTCGATTTTTAGTTCTTAGGACACGCTAAAATATTTTCCCGACTCTTTCCAGATGTCTTTGGAGATCTTCAGGCTTCTCCTCCATCTAGATTACTCAGCCAGGCCTCTGGGCTTCCAGTCAACCTGGTATTGCACATTTCAGAGCCAGCTTGCATCCTTCCTGTATATGTGTGTTGCAGCCCAGATTGGGAAGTTAAAATCAGAATCAGGAAGGCTTTACATTGATGACTTAATGGAATCCCTGGGAGCTTTTAGAATTAGGCAAATTGAATTTGGAGATCTGACTTGTCTCTTAGAATCTCAGAGGCAGGCATGTGTAGCCTGTATTAACTCCCCAGGTGACTTACTGAGTCTCTACCTTGAGACTCTCTGCTCTATAGCTTTTGCTTCCGGAAATGAGAGCTTTCCTTGTTGTTTAGTTGCTAAGTCGTGTGTGACTCTTTGTGACCCCATGAATTGTAGCCCATCAGGCTTCTCTGTCCATGGGATTTTCCAGGCAAGAATATTGGCATGGGTTCCCATTTCTTCCCAGGGGATCTTCCCGACCCAGGGATCAAACCTGGGTCTCCTGCCTTGCAAGCAGTTTCTTTACCATCTGAGCCATCAGGGAAGCCAACTCCGCATGTAACTTACTGAGCTGTTGTTTCTACCTTGAAACTCTGCTCTGCAGCTTCTGCCTCTGGAAATGAGAGCTTTTCTACCTGGGTGACTGTCTCCCTGCAGATGAATCAGATGTTGTGATAAAGCCCTGAAGCATCCAGATCTCTGCAGGCGCTCTAGAGCCATAGCTCTCTTGAAGGACAAGTGGCATTTCCGGTCTGCCAGTCTTTGCAGTTTATGTTTGCTCCTCCCCCTTTCCTGACCATCCTGCTCCCACCAGCTTCCTGGAACCTGATGGGCGGGGGTTGGGTGGGGACGGCTGCCTGAATATGCTGGCCTTTCTCTACCCCATCTCTAGACCTGGAGGGAATTCTCCCGTGTTTCAAAGAATAAATCTGTAAAAGAGGCAACATTTCCAAGCAGCGAATCTTCGCTCTCTCTGCGTGGGCCTGCATGTGTACATATGTGTGTCTGAAACCCATGCTCTCTGTGTGTGTATCTGTGTGTCTGCAGAGAGGAGAATGATGTCGATAGCATTAAAGAGCCTTTTAATTTTTAAAAAGTGAAATCACAAGAATGAAGGAAGCACTCAGGAAAGCAAGGAGTAGGGGCATCACACTGATGGGAGAAAGAGAATGGAGCTGAGGGGAGGGGCGTGCTGGGCAGAAAGTGTCCCCAGTTTGATCTGTTGCCCTGGTACATCTGCACAGCTCTTCAGCAGCCACGCCAGGTCAGAACAAGCTGCCCTCCTCATTATTGGGTACTGTCTCTCAATTGCTTTGGGGAGGTGGAAGTGAAACAGGGGGGGAAGGGGAAGGACATAACCTTTAACAGAATGACATAGTCCAAGAACATGACACAAACTGATTAGAACCAAGTAGGTCTAAGATGGCAGTTGAGTTGACTTCCACTAGACTTAAAAAAAAAAAATAAAAAGTTGGCTTAAAGCTCAACATTCAGAAAATGAAGATCATGGCATCCAGTCCCATCACTTCATGGCAAAGAGATGGGGAAACAGTGGAAACAGTGTCAGACTTCATTTTTTTGGGCTCCAAAATCACTGCAGATGGTGATTGCAGCCATGAAATTAAAAGATGCTTACTCCTTGGAAGAAAAGTTATGACCAACCTAGATAGTATATTCAAAAGCAGAGACGTTACTTTGCTGACTAAGGTCCGTCTAGTCAAGGCTATGGTTTTTCCTGTGGTCATGTATGGATGTGAGAGTTGGACTGTGAAGAAGGCTGAGTGCCAAAGAATTGATGCCTTTGAGCTGTGGTGTTGGAGAAGACTCTTGAGAGTCCCTTGGACTGCAAGGTGATCCAACCAGTCCATTCTGAAGGAGATCAGCCCTGGGATTTCTTTGGAAGGAATGATGCTAAAGCTGAAACTCCAGTCCTGCAAAGAGTTGACTCATTAGAAAAGACTCTGATGCTGGGAGGGATTGGGGGCAGGAGGAGAAGGGGACGACAGAAGATGAGATGGCTGGATGGCATCACAGACTCGATGGACGTGAGTCTGAGTGAACTCCAGGAGTTGGTGATGGACAGGGAGGCCTGTTGTGCTGCGATTCATGGGGTCGCAAAGAGTCGGACACGACTGAGCGACTGAACTCAACTGAACTGCACTGAGGCTTCTCATCGCAGTGGCTTCTCTTGTTGCGGAGCACAGGCTCCAGGGCACACATACTCAGGAGTTGCAGCTCCCAGCTCTAGAGCACAGGCTTGCTAATCGTGTGGGGCTTGGACCTAGTTACTCTGTGGCATATGGGATCTTCCCAGATCAGGGGTGGAACCCATGTGTCCTGCACTGGCAGGCGGATTCTTCACCACTGAACCACTAAGGAAAGATTCCAGTAGACCCTGAGCTTCAGTGTTCTCTCATTGTAACACATCAGTGAGCTAAAGGGCACACCCACAGGCTTGATGACTGTTCCAAGGCTGACCATAAAGGTCAAAAAGTGGGTGATTTCCCAATTCCTGGAAACCCCCACCCCTTCCCTAAGATAACTGGAATACTCCTCCTACTCATTAACCTATGAAATTACCCATCCCTATAAAAGTTGACAATCCCATACCCTCATGTTTCTTTTGCCTTCTGAGATGGTCCACACTTTGTCTGTGGAGTGTTTCTTTCTAAATAAACCCGCCTCATACCTGTCACTTTGTCTCTCAATGAATTCTTTCTGTGATGAGATGTCAAGAACCTGAGCTTCATTAAGTCTTGAGACCAGGTGAGGTCTCAGTTAAAAGACCATGGGTTCAAGACACAATCTGAGTTGCTTGTTCTCGGCAGGTACTCCTGCCTATTCTTGGGTGCTGAGGCCCCTGGCCAGTCAGTCATTGGACTTTGTTTTCTCGGATACTATGTTATATTTCCTCTCTATTGTCCAGAGGAAATGACCAGAGGAAAACCATGGAGAAGACACTGAATCGACTTTAATTCTCCAAACAGTTTTCTGGAAAGTTGTGAATGAAAGCAAAACTCTTCCAGGCCAATAACCCATGAGTTCACTACCCAGCCCCAAACAGAGCCCAGATGCATGGAGATGGCAAAATCACTGGGCTGAAATCCAGTTCATTGGTTCTGGTTCTTGTGAACGTGACTGAGATCTTGTGAGTGTGACTGGGTGCAGTGGAAGTCAGCCAGGGGACAAAGTTAATTATGATGAGGGGGTCCTGTGGGAAACAGAGGACTCACTGTGCCACAGGATTGCTAATGATTGATCATGGACCACCCTTGATCCCTCACAATTGAGGGGAGAGGAGCAATATGGATTGAATTGAATTGAAAACCACCGAGAGTTCTTCAACCTTACATTTAGCCTCCCCTCTCCCACAAGTGAATATGATGGAAGAAAGGCTCCAAAGGATCTCCATAAACATCATGGGTCTGGCTGTTTAATGTGCAGAGTCTGCAAAGAGCATGTATCCTTTTAACAACAAGTGGGATGTTTCTGCAACTGTGATGTTGGGCAGAGGTGGAGTGGAGGGAAGGATAGAGGGCTCATAGGAGGGAAGAATAAGAAGGTATTTTGGAGTTTATTGCTAAAGAGAAGATATGGGTTCAGAGACAGAATGAGGTCACAAAGGGGAAGAAGAACACACTTCCTGAGCTGGGAAGAAGCCAAGAGGTTCAGCTAGGTTTCCAGAAACAGGGATTTCTGTCCAAACCAACAGATGGGCCACTGCCTGTGAGAAGGATCTTAATCTGGAGGCACAGGTGAGTAGATCGAGGCTCAGCAGCATGAGTCCTCACTTCCCCAGGCACAGAAGAGGCTGGCACAGCACCCTGGCTCTGCTTAGGCTATGAGGGAGGTCGGGCAGATGCACAGTGATGCTCCCAAACTGCAGCCAGAGGTGAACTTGTCGGATACAAGAAGTGACACAAGAAAACTCCCAGAAGGGTTTGTTTGATGTTTTAAAGCCACATGATGGTGGCTAAGTCATGTGGTATCATATATATTGTGACTTTGTCTCAGTTGCATGGAATTGTGGCCTTAGATTCCATGCATGTCATGTCGAGAACATATGTGGAAAAAGTCATGAGATGCCGCACCCCAAGCATGTTGTCCAGGAAGGGTCACCTGCATTCAACCTTCTTTATTTCCACTTTGGTCCACGTTGGAGCCTTGGGTGATGGCAAAATGGTATTCAAGGCAAGGATCAGAGGAAACATTATTGAAGAATTCTTCTGGCTTAGAGAGGCAGTTTTTATCCCAACTTTTATTCAACCAAAGCTTTTGCTGAGCTAACCTGAATACTATTCTATTTATTGCTTTGAGTCTCATCTCTTTTTACTTCTTTCCATGGTCAACACCCAGGGTGCTCACTTGTTACAGTGCCTGGTTCATGCCATAATTTAAGCATACATAATGTAGGCGCAGTATTGCCAAATCTTCCAATTTCTCAATAGAAAGTGAAAGAGTGTCCACAAGTTAGAAATCACCTCTGGTTCATTCATTCACTCAGCAAATGTTTATCAAACACGTGGCCCCTTCCAGTTACTGAGGTACAGTGGTAAATAAAATCTGTAAGGTTCTCCATTTCTGGAACTCATTCAAGAGGGGGAAATTGATATGTTTGTGAAGACATAGGTTAGCAAATCACCCAATGTACACTTTGGGATAAGGATCCATGCTGTGAAGGAACTTGAACAGGATGATGGGCTAGAAGGATGTGAAGGGGTGACCGCTCTGGAACGATGTGTGATCTGCTTGGTGAGAAGGAGGATGCCACATCCAAATCTGAAGGAGAAAGCCCTTCAGACAGGGGGTAGAGGTAAGTAAGCCTCAAGGCTCGGTGTGTTCAGGAACTGAAAGATGGTGGAGTGGTGCTGTGTACAACAAGGTTGGGAAATATGAGAAAGTTTCTGAGTCAACCTTGCCAAGCAAATCTTTTACTATTTTAGAATGTGTTCTGGCCTCCTTTAAAGGCTCCTGGAGGCCATGGGTACACAGATCTGATGGCTTCATGTTGCAATGAAGAACCTCGGAAGGGGGAGCTGGGAGAAGCCTGCTTGGGGGTTGGACACACTTTCCCTCAAGCGTATGGGCACTTTCTTCCCAAAACCTATGTCTCCACCTCAGGGTTGGTAGGTGTAGGGAGACAGAGACAGAAAGGCATTCCATAAGTAGACTGAACCTTCTGAATTAGTTTTAGCAAGACTTGCATTTAGGTTCAGACACGTAGCCTGGTGGCTGTGGAGAGTCCAAAGGCTGGCACGTTGTCTCAGAGAAGGATCCCGCGGGCCTGGGGACAGCTCTGTTTTGTAGGCACGAGTTTCTGGCTTCTATTTTAGGGAGGTAATTTTTCCTGAGATGCTCATTATTTACGGATTCCAGATCACTGCCCAGTCTGCAAATCTATGAAGCCAGTTGGCATGTGGGGAAAGCAGCTTGGGAGAAGCAAGCTGCAAAGCAGAAGTGTGCAAAATCACCTCACCCAGCATTGGGGGGATGGTGCATTCAGGCCACAAATCAAGCCCAGGCAATCCCCTCCCCCCACCCCTAGCCTTGGGGCAGAGTTGGGTTCTCTGGGCCTATGGTCCTCAATCAGGCTGTCTCTATTAGAGCTAGGTCAATGTCAGTTAAAAAAAGAACTATTATAGAAACCATATGTTTGTGTGAAAATGTGTTGCCCTTTTTTTCCTTCTCCTGTGACTTGTAGAATGTGTTGCCCTTTTCCTTGGAGCTTTTCTGACTTGGAAACAATGTGATTTTCTGAGGGAAGATTACTTTTCAAGCGGCGCAAATCTGGTGAAAAGGCAGATTCATTGTGGGTGTGAATTGTGGACTTGCTAACCATAGTCCCTTTTATTTTTGTTTATTTTGTTATTTTTCTGGAAGTATGGTTGCCTTGCAATGTTATGTTAGTTCCTACTGTACAGCAAGGTGAATCAGCTATATACATCCCCTCTCTTTTGGATTTCCTTCTCATTTACAACAGTCCCTTTTAAACTGGGTGTTTGAGGACTAATTGGTCACTATAATGAGACAGGCAGCCCCAGAATGTAAACTATTCCTATAAATTTTATGGGCTCCCCAAAGAAAGCTGCTTTAATTTTTTATTTACCAAGTTCATTTCTCTCCCCATTGATATAATTATAAATCTGAGCTCTCACGGTCCCAGGTTTAAAACCAGCCATTTAAATGTTTGTTCATCGCATCCTTAGAGATGCCCTTTTCCCCTAGCCTCTTTCCTGGGCTTTTGGGAGATAATATCTTTGTCTATACTCTAATTCTCTCTGGACTTTGAGGTATATAGCCAACATAGCCCCTTTGCCTGCTTGAGCCAGATTGTTGTTGCCATTTGCAAGTCAAGGAATCTTAAATTTCACAGGACTGATCACCAAAATGATGATAAATAAGATTGGCCTCCAGTTAGATGATTCAGAAGGCCCAGCAAGAACTTGAAGTATTGTTACATGTATTAACGATATTTCCTTCCTTATTTTTGTATTCTTGGTGCTCTGGCATCTATTGTTACATTGCCTGGGGAGGGACTGCCCCTCTGGCAAAGGACTTGCCCAGAAACAGGCCTTTCAAGTGCAAACTCACCAATCCAGAGCCCATACTCTAAACCATCTTTTCTATCTGGGTCTTATACTCTAGGAGGTAATATACCTCTTTCCTGTTTATCCATGATCAGGCACTGGATAACGAGAGAGCCCCAATACCCCAGAACCCATTGAAATTATTTGAACTAGGTAATCCTAAGCCTACTTTGGCTTCCCAGGTGGCGCTAGTGGTAAAGAATCTGCCTGCCAATGTTGGAGATGTAAGAGGCACATGTTCAATCCCTTGGTCCGGAAGATCCCTTGGAGGAGAGGGCATGGCAATCCACTCCAGTATTCTTGCCTGGAGAATCCCATGGACAGAGGAGTCTGGGAGGCTGCAGTCCATACAGCCACACAGAGTTGGATACGACTGAAGCAACTTAGCATGCACAAGACTACTTATCTTGTCCCGCTTTGTTTTTCTAGTGAAAGGCACGATAAAGTTCTCACCTTTATCTCACCCTTTCCCCTTGCTCCTTCTGCTCCCGGATGGACCCTGGTTCTCCTCTGCATGGCCCAGCGTGGTGCATCATCCTTACTGCTGGGAATTGTGAATAACAAACTGTGGAGGTCATCTCCTGATCTGTTGGCTTCATCATGCCTAAAAAATAATAAAATCTGCTTTTCAAACACCGCCATGAATTTCAGATATTGCAGCAGGTATACTGTGGATGCTGGATAAAGCCATTTTTATGAATATTTTGGGGGCCAGGAGCAGAGAATGTCTGTTGTTAAATTCCGTTTTGCTTTTGTTCAGAGGGTGTTAATGAGCATCAAAGCCATTTATCCTGCAAAGATGGTATAGCAATAGATAATGATGGTTGGGACTTTGTGCTCTTCATTAGATTTTTTTTTTTTTTAGTTTTTTATTTTATAGAGGGGCTTCCCTGGTGGCTCAGATAGTAAAGAATCTGCTTGCATTGCAGGAGATCTGGGTTTGATCCCAGGGTCAGGAAGATCTCCTTGGAGAAGGGAATGGCTACCCAGTCTAGTATTCTTGCCTGGAGAATTCCATGGACAGAAAAGCCTGGTGGGTCATAGTCCACGGGGTCATAAAGAGTTGGACATGACTGAGCAACAATTATAGCTGGTTGGCTATGTTGTGATAGTTTCAGGTACACAGCAAAGGGACTCAGCCATACGTATACGTGTATCTATTCTTTCCCAAACTCCCCTTCCATCCAGGCTGTCACACATCATTGACCAGAGTTCCCTGTGCTGTACAGTAGGACCTTGTTGGTTATCCATTTTAAATAGAGTAGTGTGTACATATTGATCCCAAACTCCATAACCCTTACCACCATCCTTACCCCGTGGCAATCATAGTTCTCTAAGTCTGTGAGTCTGTTTCTGTTTTTTAAATAAGTTCATTTGTATCATTTCTTTTTAGATCATGCATGTAAGAGAGGTCCTATGACATTTCTCCTTCTCTGTCTGACTTACTTCACTCAGTATGTTGTTGTTGCTGTTCAGTCACTAAGTCATGTCTAACACTTTGCAACCCCATAGACTGCAGCACACCAGGCTTCTGTATCCTTCACTCTCTCCCAAGAGTTTGCTCCAACTCTTGTCTGTTGAGCTGGTGATGCTATCCAACCATCTTATCCTCTGTGGCCCCCTTTTCCTCTTGCTCTCAATCTTTCCCAGCATCAGGATCTTTTCCGATGAGTTGGCTCTTCACGTGAGGCGGCCAAAGTATTGGCGCTTCAGCTTCAACATCAGTCCTTCCAATGAATATTCAGGGTTAACTTCCTTTAGGATTGACTGGTTTGCTCACTCAGTATAACAGTCTCTAAGTTCATCAGTGTTGCTGCAAATGGCACTATTTCATTCTTTTTAATTGATGAGTAATATTCTATTCTATATGGACATTTAGATTTGTTGTATTTTATCTTTTGTTTTTAGTGGAGGTGGCAGGGAGGTGGAAAAAAGTCTAAATAAGTGCAAATGGTGATGCAGAAGTTTTATGGCTCTGTTTTTTATCTTAGCAGCACTCTGAGGGTAGAAACATGATAGAAAGATATTATATCAATTTTAAGTATCAATTTTCATCTAAGAATTTTTGTAATCATATATGGTTTAAGAGCCAGAATAGTGCCATCATTCATCTGCTTCCCACCATCCAAGACTAAAAGTCCCACTATCTCCAAATTCTCTGCTATGTTCTATTTGTCGGTCTCTTGACTCAGTTTTAGGTCTGGTAAGATTAACAGGTCAAGCAGAGTAGGTAAATAAGGACCTTTGTATATAACTAGGAATTCTAAACACATGGTCACCTATTCTGGAGGGCTGAAATCTGGGATTCATTCATTTTCACATTCATTTATTTGTAATGAGGTACCTATTGGAGATTGAATGTTTAATTTTTTAAAGCTGGAAAGCTAACATTTTGTGTATTGCAAGAAGTTTCTGAATTATGTTTATATAAAGACTCTGTGAGAGTCTGGGTCCTTGGTTTTAAGAAAAAGCAACCAAGGCTGAACAGCTTAGGCTGAAAACGAGTTATTTGAAGAATAGTGGAAGGATATCAGCTCACAGAACTGACAGTGAAAGCTCACAGGAAAGAACTCAGCTTGTAGAATGGGCAGAAGCCCACCACCCAGGATGTGGGACCATCATTTCAGGACGTTGCTGCTGATGCTGGACTTGACCGCTACTGGACACAGCTACCACCATTGGACCCAGCCAATTTTGTTGAACCTCTTCTCCTCCTTGATCTGTTGGCTTGTGTATTTGGCTACAATGGACGTAGTGCTTGTGATACTGTGATTTATAAAAAGAAATACATATTTGGTTTTGTTTCTTGTTCTTGGCACAGAGCTCCTAAAACCCGTGATATTTCTTAAATGGTGAGAATGATAAAAGGATCTTCTACCATGTTAATGAGATGACTTTTTGAAATTCTCTAAGTAACTGAAGAAGGGGGCCTATACCCAGAGGAACAACCATGAGATTCACATGAAAAAATCAGAGTCTATTCTGGTGAGAACAAATTGATGCCCTTCCATGATGGTAGGAGTTTAAAATAAACCATATCTATAAGCTTGTCTCCTGGGGGTACAGGGCCCTGTAAGGATTCTGAGTAGGGTATTGGGCTGGGGAGCTGAAAGAGGTTATCTTTCAGTTTTTCCATTGAATGAGGGCATTTGTCTCCTTCTTTAGGTTATGGTGATGCTGATAATATGGAGGAATACTCTGCAGTCAAGAAGAGGCTCTTGGAGAGAGAGGTTATGACTTCAAGAGTGGAGTCCTTTGAGGAGGCGGTGTCAGTCGCTCAGTCGTGTCCGACTCTGTGACCGCATGGACTGCAGTCTGCCAGGCTCCTCTGTCTATGAAATTCTCCAGGCAAGAATGCTGGAGCGGGTTGTGTTGCTCTTCTCCAGAGGATCTTCCCCACTCAGGGATTGAATTGCAGGCAGATTCTTTACCATCTGAGCCGCCAGGGAAGCCCCTGGAGGGGGTAAGTAGGGATGAACTCCAGCATAAAGTGATGGGTTGGCTAAGACAGGACCAGGCAGGATGACTCGTTCATTCAACAGGAGAGAGGGGAGAGCAGGTGGGAACAGTTGTTTGTCATTTTCTCCTGTTTTTTTTTTTTTTTTTTTTTTTCTGCAGTGAAATGGAGCATGAGGTTTTCAACTAAAAATGGAGATGGGGAGAGGAGCTATTAGAGGAGATAATAGAGTTATTGAGGAGAGACAAAGTGGTATAAAATAGTGTCTTGAAAAGCAGGAAAACCAATTTCCTATGGAAATATTGCATGATTGCTAGGCAGCTTGCTTGATCATGAGTTTTCTTCTGTGTATGTCTAGCTGTACAGAGCAGGCATGGAGCTGGAAGAATCCTGACTAACTCACAGAATCAGTGGGGAAACCAAGTGTGGGAAAATAGTTAGTAACCAATGGAGATGCAGCAGAAGGGACATGGAGGTCAGAGTGTGGCCACTGCCGCTGGTATATATGCTACTGCCACTGCATATGGCTGTCAACGGACAGTCATCACTGGATTCTATAGCCACTGCAGATGGGTTCCAGGGCTATAAAACTTTGACAGCTACTACAGAGCTAACCTGACCTTTGCTCTTTGTGTTACTCGTTCATGATTTAAAGCATTGACTGGGACTGAACCAGGATCACCACTAGCCTAACTAAAACCTTCTCATAAATTCCTCTGCCAGAGTTTTGTTATAATAAACGTACAAATGAGGAATGACTACAACGTACATGATACATCCTGGAGTTGAGCAGTGTGAAAACAGACAGTGGCAGCCTTGGACTCTTGCGTGTTCTTGATTTCTTTGCCAAGGTGTGGAAAGGATGAGATCATTCAAGTTTAGCATTTGTGGACCTGCATAAGGGATTCCCTTGAACAGGGAAGGAGCTTTGAATCCTGGTCAGCAGTCAAATAAAAATGTCCAATACACTTCCATAGTTTAAATAAGACCTTTTAAAGACATTATTGAAGTACAGTGGTTTTCAATGTGTTAATTTCTACTATATAGTAAAGTTATACATATTATTCTTCCCCATTATGGTTTATCACAGGATATTGAACATAGTCCCCTGTTCTATAGAGTCAGTTCAATTCTCTTTGGTCAGGGACAGCCCCCTGTTAATGTCAGAAGAGTTGATGAGAGTCATGAAAAAACAGATTCTGATTTGGGGGTAGATGCTCAAGCAAGTCCAGGGGGTCCCTTGAGTCCCGATCTCACCTTTGCCCTCAGGCCTCTTCCTCATGACCTTTGCCATGGGTGGGATTCTCCACGCTGGCTCCCAGCACCCAGGTCCTTCTGATATTTTTTTTACCCCTCATAGGCTGCTTTGGGAGTTAGTTCATTCCCACCTGCTAGAGGAAGGCTGAGCTGATGGTGGGGTACATCTAGTGGCCAACCACAAAGTGCTCTTAGGCCAACAGCCAGAGAAGGATACCCGGGAAGAGGGGGCAGGGCAACCTTAGGCCCCTGTGACTTGTGGCCAGAGGGTTCAGCTCAAGATTGGCGAGTGACAGTGGGAGTTTGATGTATGATGCAGGGAACCCAAAGCCGGCGCTCTGTGACAGCCTAGAGCGATGGAGTGGAGAGGGATGTGGGAGGGGGATAAAGAGGGAGGCGACACATGCTGATGGATGGCAAAAACCATCACAATATTGTAATTATCCTCCACTTAAAACATAGACAGGATAGTGAGAAGGCAGGGGCGGCTTGGAGACTCAAGGGGTCGAGCA
>SJYT01080570.1:0-14783 GCA_006410635.1 Cephalophus harveyi | reverse complement strand
ACTCGATGGATGTGAGCCTGAGTGAACTCCGAGATATGGTGATGAACAGGGAGGCCTGGCGTGCTGCGATTCATGGGGTCGCAAAGAGTCGGACACGACTGAGCGACTGAACTGAACTGAACTATTGTCTGGGGGCTAGAAGACTGAAACCCAGGTGTCAGTAGGCCTATGCTCCCTCTAAGGCTCTAGGAAAAGGGCCCTTCTTTGACTCTCCTGGCTTCTGGTGGTTAGCAAAAATCCTCTGTGTTATTCAGTTTATTGACCCATTACTCAAATCTGTACTTTCATTGTCACATGGCATTTTCAAAATGTGCCCATATGTCCAAATTTCTCTCATCTTATAAGAACACCAATCACTAGATTTAGGTCTCACCCTAATCCATTGTGACCTTATCTAATTATATCTGAAGAGATCCTATTTCTGAGTAAGGTCACATTGACAAGTATTAGGGGTTAGGACAATAACTTTTCTTTTGGGGAGACAAATACACATCAATTCATGACAGTATGTAATAGACAAACTGACCACGTAATTTCATGGTCAGATCACTGACCATGATCCCGAGATCATGACTTCCAGGAGGTCGTCAATAAATAATGGCTAATATGAGATAAAATATTTCACTCACATTTCTCAGATAAGGTCACTGAATTTGTCTGGTTCATCAAGAATGACAAAGTATAATGGAAACCAGAAACCTGGTCAAATAAATCCCACAGAGGAAGGCTCTTTCCAAATAGCAGTGTCTCACAAAATAGATTATTCATATGCCTTATGGCTTCTAAAAAATTTTAGGTGTTAACTGTGCAAACTTTATTTTTAATAATTATGTATTTATTTTAATGTGTGTTAGAAGAAATATTACCAACAATTAAAACCCATGCTTTCAGATAACACTTTTTATGATGTACTTAACATAGATTTTTCATTTAAAACAATTAGGCATTTAACGTGAATCAATTCATAGAAAAAGAAAGAAAAAAGTAGGTAAGTGGCTATAGCAAAAAATACCACAACAGTACTTGGTGACTCAAATTTCAGAAATGCCACACTCCCACGTGATGTTTGTTCAATCTGTCATACAAACTAGGATTCTGGCTGTATGTCTTGACATGGACTCAAGTCGCAAAATGCAGTTTGGGAAATTCCCCAGTTGAGGCACTGAACATAAAAATTATAATGTGTCTTTGTTTCAACTGTCTGTTAAACTGATGATCCCTTCTCTCAAGTCCATGCCTTGAATGCTTCCGAAGCTCAATTTCAAGACTTAGCATAAAGCTACAGAAAGCAAGTCTGTGTGGTGACAGCATAAAGATATATATATAGATCAAGGAGAAAGAAGAGTCCAGAAATAAACCCATAAATGTCTGATCAATTGATTTTAAACAAGGGTGAACTGACAAAGAAGAGTCTTTTCAACAAATGATATAAAGACAACTGGATTATCCACATACAAAAGAATGAAGGTGGATAACATCTCATATCATATACAAATATTTTATTACATCATATATCAAAGGGTGTTTATGCAAATATTTTCTTCCATTGTGGAGCTATCTTTCTATTTTCTTGATGCTTTTCATTGATCTGATTTCTTTGGTTCCTTGCACTTTAGGTGGCATTGCTAAAAATCCATTGCCTAAGACAAGGTGATGAAGCTTTACATCTGTGTTTTCTTCTGTTTTATAGTTTCAGCTGTTACATTTAGGTCTTTGATCCATTTTGGAGTTAATTTTTGCATACAACATTCTTTCAAATTTGTTTATGTCACAATGATTTAATTTTTCTTTTATTTTTGAAGGATAGATTTAATGGATTTATTGGTTGACATTCTTATTCTCTGAACACATTGAATTTACCACCCCACTGCCTCTGCTGTCCATGGTTTCTGATGAGAAATCAGGTTAATCTTGTAAATGATGAGTTACTTCTCTATGGCTGCTTTCAAGACTTTCTCTGTCTTTGCATTTCAACAATTTGATTGTGCTTTGTAACACCTAGTAACACCTAGTAACACCTAGACAGGTGTTACTCTCTTTGAGGTTATCCTACTTGGAGCTCACTGAGCTTCTTAGATATGTGGATAAATGTTTTGTTTTTATTTTATCAAATTTGGGATATTTCACCCGTTACTTCTTCACATATTTCTTCTACTTCTCTTGCTCTATTCTCTCCTGTGATTCCCATTATGTGTGTTCATACATTTGAATACATCGCTGCTGCTGCTGCTGCTGCTAAGTCGCTTCAGTCGTGTCCGACTCTGTGTGACCCCATAGACGGCAGCCCACCAGGCTCCCCCGTCCCTGGGATTCTCCAGGCAAGAACACTGGAGTGGGTTGCCATTTCCTTCTCCAATGCGTGAAAGTGAAGTCGCTCAGCCATGTCCGACCAGTAGAGACCCCATGGACTGCAGCCTACCAGGCTCCTCTGTCCATGGGATTTTCCAGGCAAGAGTACTGGAGTGGGGTGCCATTGCCTTCTCCATTTGAATACATTACAGGCCTCTAAGGCTCTGTTAATTATTTTTCTTCTTTCCTTTTTCTTTCTGTTCCTCAAGTGACCTATCTTTAAGTTCAATGATTCTTTCTTCTACCTTATCAAGCCTGCTTTTGAGCCCTTCTAGTAAGTTTTTTTTTTTAATTTCACATACTGTATTTTTTTGCTCCAGAATTTCTATTTTGTTTTTTTTTTTTTTAAATAACTTTTATATATTTATTGGTAGTCTCTATTTGGTGAAACATTGTTCTCATATTTTCTTTGATTTCATAAATATGATATTCTTAAGTTATTTTGAATATATTTTAAATAGTTGATTTAAAATCTTTATCTACTTAGTCCACCATCTGGGCATCCTCAGGCACAGTTTCTATCATGTGCTTATTTCCTCTGTTTGGGCTATCCAGTCTTGTTTCTTTTCATGTCTCGTAATTTTTGTTGAAAATGGAACATATGTGGAAACTCTGAAAATTATATTCTCCCTCTTTCACAGAGTTTGTTATTATTGCTGATTGTTATTTGTTTAGTGACTTTTCTGAACTATTTTTATAAAATCTGTATTCTCTGTTTTATTTGGTAAATGAAATGTCTGCTCAGTTAGCTTGAAGTGAAGTGACATCGCTCAGTCGTGTCCGACTCTGCAACCCCATGGTCTGTAGCCTACCGGGCTCCTCCGTCCATGGGATTTTCCAGGCAAGAATACTGGAGTGGGTTGCCATTTCTTTCTCCAGGGGTACTTCCTGACCCAGGGATCAGACCCGGGTCTCCTGCATTATAGGCAGATGCTTTACAGTTATCTTGCTGCTGCTGCTGCTGCTGCTGCTGCTAAGTCGCTTCAGTCGTGTCTGACTCTGTGCGATCCCATAGAGGGCAGCCCACCAGGCTACCCCATCCCTGGGATTCTCCAAGCAAGAACACTGGAGTGGGTTGCCATTTCCTTCTCCAATCCATGAAAGTGAAAAGTGAAAGTGAAGTCGCTAAGCTGTGTCCGACTCTTAGCGACCCCATGGACTGCAGCCTACCAGACTCCACTGTCCATGGGATTTTCCAGGCAAGAGTAATGGAGTGGGGTGCCATTGCCTTCTCTGACAGTAAGCTTAGTAGTTGCTGATTATTAAACAGAAATTTCTTTAAACTCTTAAAACCAGTAGGTGTCTCAGTCTTTGTTTAGAATCTTGGCGTGCATGTTGGGGCACATCTGAACACTCAGCCAGCCAGCTGACAACTTTACCTTAGCCTTTAGTTCAGATTTACATAAAACTTCAAAGTGAGCCAGAGGTGAGAGCTTAGGACATTTATCTCAGGTCTTTCTCAGCACTCACAAAGCCCTGAGAATGCACATAGCCCTACACATGTGTATGACTTTCTAAATTCCAAGAAACAAGAGGAATTTTTCAGAGCCTTTATAAAGGGCCTCTCATTCCCTAGATTTTTCTTTTAAGTTTTTTGGTTTGCCTATGTTTGCCCCAACTGTTGCCCATTGCCTCAGACAGACATAAAGTTAAACATTTTTCTCTACATATTTTTGAAAAAGCCCCCATGGAAAAGACTTTCTTCACTAAGGCTCTCTTCACTCAGTGAGCTGTAAGTCAGGTCAAATAAGGATGGCTTTGCAGGTGGGGTTTTCTCAGGAACCATTGCGATGAGTCGCTCAGTCGTGTCCAACTCGTTGTGACTATATGGACTATAGCCCACCCAGCTCCTCCATCCATGGAATTTTCCAGGCAAGAATACTGGAGTGGGTTGTCATTTCCTACTCCAGGAGATCATCCCAACCCAGGGATTGAACCCATATCTCCTACATTGGCAAGTGGATTTTTTATCACTCTGCTACCTGGGAAGACCCAGGAACCATCATACAGGTCAAATAATGACAATTCTCTGGGAATGTGACTTTGAAGAAGCTCCAATCACATTCTATCTTCCCATTCTTTCACAATAACTGTGATTTGTTGGTTTTCAGTGCTACTGTGGAGCTATTAGGAGGGAGATGGAAGCCAACCAAGTTAAAGTGCAGCAAAGCTCTCTCCTCTGATGAAAATTCTCCAGTTTTTCTTGAATCAACAGTTTCCAGGTTACTACAAGTCTTTACTCATTTCCAAAGTTCTGAAAAAGTTTATTCAGACAGTGCATCCAGTTTTGTCATTGCTCTTATGAAGGAGGAAACTTTTGGAAGTCCTTACTCCACTATTTTCAATGATGTCACCTCTACGCTTCTTTCTTCATCTACAAATGCAGGGTTGACTTATAGTCTGCACTATGCTGGTTTTCCCATCTTTCTTCCTTTTTAAGTCTCTCCCTTATTTTACTTCTGGAAAAAAATGAAGTATCAAGATTGGAAAAGATGCCAGAATCAGATTTGGTAATTGTTTAGAAGATGAAGAGCATTGAACACTAAGCCATTTGTTTATTCATTTCACTCCATCCTAAATAGTGATCATCCTTCTAACTACATTGTTATTTACACTAAAATAAAACTGCCTGCTAAAGCACATGTTAATTGATGGTCATGTCCTGATCTTTGGAAGCAAATGTATAATGAGACCATTGCAAATGCTCAAATTGATAAATACAGGTTGGTGGCTTCCTTTTCAATCACATCAAGAAACACATGCTTCCTCTGTATGGCTTTACCCCACCAGCAGTCCACTTTTCCACTTTCCTCATCTTCACCTTCACTTGGTAGCCATTTTCCCAAAGAATCTAACTTGCTATTAGTTTCAATTTTAATCAATGGATAACTATTACTAAATATAGGAAACATCAACAATATCAAAGTCTCATTGAGATTTTGATGCTGGGCAGTTAGCTGAGTTCATCACTAGCTAAGTGACACATTCTTTCACCTTATCTAAGAAAGCTGAAAATGATTACCTGTAATGAAACATTGAGGTCACCAAGGTTTATCTTAAAATCTGAATCTTTGAAAAACAGAGACCAATTCTTCTATACAAACTTCAGAGCTTTTTATAAAAATAAAAATGCTTTCTAGCATATGAAATAGCCAATGATTCATAAGAACAAAAGTAGTATTCACCAGCTGTTACAAATGCCCTTTCCCATCAAACTTGACCTTTTCCTCAATGCTTCCCTAAATTCCAAATTCTTTTCTGCCTGAGGGAAGGCAAAGCATTTCCTCCTGCCAGCGACAGCCAAGACGCTGCAGAACCAACAGCTGGCCAGAAGTGATTCTCCCTTTCTGTGGAGCAAGCCAAGCCACAGAAGTGGATCATTATGTTTCTAGGTGAAAATCCCAGATTGGTAGTTCTTTGGTCTTTTTTTAACTTCTTTTGTTTGATGAACATTTAGTATGCCATTTCTTTACACTCAAAAATCTCTAGCATTTATGTAACCTAACCAGAAATATCTCTGACCAAATAGGATAATGAAAACTATATCAGTTGAGGCAAAACCTGTACCATAATATCTTACTACAATTAACCCACAAAAATATACACAAAATAAGGACAGTTATAGTCTTGAGGTCTCACTGGCAGCTGGGAAATGGAAACTTGTGTTTTAGTATAACAAGTACTCACCAAGTGGAAACTTGATGTTACAAATTTGTCCATAGTTTCTGGTTGCATGAGGAATTCACTTACCCCTTATTACCTAAATGTTTATGATTTAGAAACTGTTAGTATTTGGGTTTTTTTATCTTTGAACTAAATTGTGAGCAAAATTTATTCATTGGCTTTTAAACTGTTGTTTTAAAAGAAGGGCCTGATTCTCTATCACAATCATAGAAGAGCCCAGGTATTTCCTAACTGTTCAGTCAGGCTACTTTGATGTGCCAAAGACAAGGTCACCAGTACAACTAGTGACTGCCCCACTGGACGTATTTGTCTGCCTTCAAGTCTGGTCTGAAATATCTGGATGGGACAGAAGCTCACAGCCACCTTATTCATGGCTGCAGACAGGCTGAATGATATGGATCTGGGGAGGAAACAGACACCATTGTCTTGGCCACTTATTTTAATTCGAAAGGGAGATAAGGAAGTAATAACCTTTCTCCTAACGTGAATTCCAAGGAAGGTGCTAAATAAATTTTGCCTCTACTCTATCCACACCACTATTAATCTATACAAATACTGGTCAGTTAAATTAGATTGCATTTATAAAGTGCTTGGCACCTGGGCCCGATACATAATAAGGTTTCCAGTAAATCTTAATGGCAATTAATAATAAATCATATTCAAAACTACTTATATTTTGCATGCATTTAAAATCCTAAGAGAGAAAATGACCTCAGTGCAAAGACACCAACACAAAGTACTCTTTGTAAATACATCAGACATTATGCAATATTTCACATGTCTGAGGAATTGGGTGTTCTGCTTTTGCACATGTATGAACATTAAGTGAGTGTCTGTTTGGGAAGTATAAAAAGAATACTAGCAACTAAGAAAATGAGGTGTTGAAGGCATATATGATCACTTAATGAAACTGAAATGGGAAGTGCCTTCTACTTATCTCCTATGTGGATATGGTACAGCCAATGAACCAACCAATAGCATTTGTATCTTTATGGATTAAACAATGACATACTACTTTGTCTCAATATCCTCTGTGTAAGAACACTAATTTAATTTCTGCTTTGATATTCATTTCAGGAAAATCATTGCCTTTATAGATTAATATATCTGCTTTCTATTTTAAAAATCACACCTGAGTCAATTGTTATCATTCTTTTGTTACTTTAGCAGTTTTAGAATTATACCTAACTTTATCATTCAGGTGGGTAAAATCTGTTCAACCGATATATGGAGTGCTAAAAACATCAACTCCTTCTGTCTTCTCCAGATGGTTTGGAGATACCTTACCCTACTCAGTGCTTGAAACTGCATTAGTATATAAAGATATAAAAATATATTAAAAAAAAAAAAGCATTTACAGGATAGCATTCATAAGAGAGCAATGTGGCATAACTGTGGCTAAGTGCTATAGTAATGTCGCTCAGTTGTGTCTGACTCTTTGTGACCCTATGGACTGTAGCCTATCAGGCTCCTCCGTCCATGGGATTTTCCAGGCAAAAGTGCTGGAGTGGATTGCCATTTTCTTCTCCAAGGGATATTCCTGACTCAGAACTCGAACCCATGTCTCCTGCATTGCAGGCAGATGCTTTACCGTCTGAGCCACCAGGGAAGCTATACATGTTCAAATATCTGGGGGTTCAAATCCTACTTCCATCAATTACTTGCCTCTTTGGTTTCTCAACATCCATGATCCTTTATTGGTCTTCGCTCCTTAGTTTGCCTGGTCAGAAAGTCTTCTCTTTTCTCTCAAACCAAGTGATCTAGTCAAAACCTTCAAGCTCCACCTTGTTGGCAGGTCTTTTATCTGTAGACAGCTTGTATCAATTACTAGATTTCTGTCCCTCCCAGTGAATTGCTCAGAATACGTGACCACAGATGGCTTCACCAAAGCAAAGTGTTTTGGCACCTGCCACTTAGGCTGGGATAACTGAGGAAGAGAAAATCCCTTCTCGGTAAGCACAGGACATTCTGGTTGCCATCTTGTTACCCCAGAGGAAGAAGTTGTCTGAAATCAGTGTCAGTACTGAGGAAAAAAGTTTCAAGGTGGAGATACATATACTTTTGAGTACTTGGGTCCAATCGTGCCTGAAGCCTTATACCAAAAGACTTCTGTGTTATATTGAGTAATAAGTTACTTTTCATGGTCATGCTTACCTGAGTTACATTTCCCTCACTTACTGTTAAAGGTCTACTGATTAACAGTATTGCCTATAGCTTTCTCAGTGCTGGAAATTAAATAGTAATCCCACTCCACTGAATCAACATTCTTGTGAGACGTATCAATGAATCAATGAGTCATAACAACTGCTAACAGAGGATAAATATAGGGAGATATGGGAGCTCTCAGCAAGATCAATGACCCAATTTAGGGGAATCAGTCAGAGAAAGACTTTTCAGAGGGGACACCATCATATGGATTTCCCATCATCTGTTCTTCAGGGGTTAATTTAAAGATGTTACATTTTCATCCTCAAACTGAGTGTATAGTGAGTAATAATACTGACACCTAGCCATAGGTATTATCATTATAACTCTAAAACTATCACTTTTCCTTAAAATTCCCACCCAGTAAGACGTTATCCCCTCATTCTCTTTTAATAGCTAAATTTGCATTATTCATGATTATTGCCTCTAAAACATAGATTATCACAGCTGTTCAGCCATCACATATATAGTTTCCAACCCCACCACCCACTCCCAATCAGAATTTTGGCCATAGCCCCAGTCGGTACTGAGAGAAAACACATAAACGTTAAATACTATAACAATCTGTGGTATAAGGGGGGGTGGAAATCAGCAGCTGACAGTGCTGTAATATTATAACCAGGAAAACAAAAATATCTTATGCAAGTGCCCATTTTTAAAAAGTGATACATTCTGACACAGCAATTCTTTGATAGGTTTAGTAAATCCATCCAAAATCTGATAGAATGGACTCAGTAAAACCTTCCTTTTATGAATTCCTCACTTTAAAAAATTAGAGTTTGATCAAGATTTGAGCAGTAGATTAAATGTCAGTAACCAATGAAGGACAGTATAAATTGCCAAGCCTATATATAATTTTTAATTATATACCAGAAATTATAAGAACTTAAAGTGTTAAACGTAGTAAAACAGTTAAAATTTTCAAACAAGTAAATACTTCAAACAATAATATTAGATTGTTCAATATCTGCTCTTAACAGATTTTTCCCAATTTATTTGCTCTTTGTGGTTAACTACAAAAGATTTTGTGAGGAACTACTCCCTAAGAGTTTCAGGGTTGAATGCTGTCAAGCTGTGCTTCAAAACACCCTTATAAAGAGTGAAGGAAAAAATAAAACTAAAAAAAAAAAAAAAACCACCCTGAAATATAGAATTATGATGAAATTCTCCTTGACTAGGATGCTTCAAACTTGGAGGAATATTTGAGACATGAATCCACAAGGGTAGCCAAAAGACATGGGATAGCCAGCCTCTGGGACAGTCCCCAGTGTTTCTTGCCTCCTGGTATTAATGCCATTGTGTAGTCTCTTCCCACAACAAATAGGACTGGCCTGTGAAACCAATAGAATATCACAAAACAGAAGTGTGATTTCAGATAAAGACACTATGGCTTTTGCCTTGCTTGCTCTCGGACCAGTCACTCTGGAGAAGTCCAACTGCCATACTACAAGGACACTCAAGTAGCCCTCTGGAGAATATTAAAAGGAAAGAAACTCAAGCTCCTCACCAATAGCTAGTACTAACTTGCTAGCCATGTGAGTAAACCACAGAAACAGATCCTCTAGACTCAGTTAAGCTTGGACAGCTGTAGCCCTGGTGGATATATTGATTGCAACATCATGACACGCTGCAAGCCAGAACTGCCCAGCTTAAGCCACTCACAGAATCCAGATCCACAGAAGTCATGCAGTCAGAAATGATTATTGTTGTTTTCAGCCAAATTGTCTGGGATAATTTGTCTTGCTACAACATATAACTAATTTACTAGGCATGCTTGTGCATGCTAAGTTGCTTCAGTTGTGTCCAACTCTTCACGACCCTGTGGACTGTAGTCTGCCAGGCTGCTCTGTCCATGGGATTCTCCAGGCAAGAATACTGGAGTGGGTTACCATTTCCTTTTCCAGGGGATCTTCCCAACCCAGGGATTGAACCCCAGTCTCCTATGTCTCCTGCATTGGCAGCTAGGTTCTTTACCACTAGCACCACCTGGGAACCCCAATTTACTAGACAATTAATTTCTTTATTCTCTAGACTGTAAAGCTATTGTTTATTTAATAATTGAGTGAAAATTTTTCTATGTATCTGTTAATGCTGATTACTGTTAAGAAATGAAGTGCATAATATTCTTTTAGTGATCTATGCACCTCAAGGTTGGGATTTGCCTAAGGCTGAAGAGGTCTATCTATTCTTCTACTTGGTATATATCTAGTTACAGGGTGCTTTGGCATAGTGAACAAATTGCCCACCTACTCCTTCTGCAAGGCACTGTGTGTGAAAAGATGCTCATCCTATCCATGCACCTAGAATGACTCTCTGCACCTTGACCTTCAAGAAATCATAAAGTAGCAAAATTGATAAATAAATAAATAAATATTCTCAAATTAAATGCCTCTTCAGCATGCCAGCTATAAGTTTTTCAAGATAAACCTGAACTCTTTCAGTGATGGGAACTCATTACTCATCAGAATTTAATCAAAATCTCAAGCAAATATATCCAAGCGAAATCTCTTTCTTCCTCTGGATTCCAAATACTGGCCTCAGACACTAAGTCTTGTTCACTCTGGCCAGTCCTTCAGATATCTAAGGAAAATTTTATCTTCCTTTTGAGTTCTCGTCATGTAGGATAAAATATTTGGCTCCAACTATTCCTCCTAAGACATGATTGAACCCCTGATACTCATGATGCTTTTCTCTGAAGTTGGCCTAGTTTCATTTTAATCAGAACCCAAAAACAGTCTAAAAGGCCTGTGGATGCATTTTTGTTTTGTTTTTGTTTTTCCGGAGATTGAATTGGGTACTCTTAGATGTAACAAACCCTCTTTAGTTCCCACAAACCCCACAATGCCTTCTTGTCTTATAGATCACTTCCTGTCACCCATTTCTTTCCTATCTGGTCAATGGTTCCCATAATACAACAAATATTCCTAATGTCAAAAGGCTTATAACTGCTGCTGTTCATGTTGCATATGCCAGGTAGAGCTGATACAGTTGGGAGGGAATCAGGGCTTCATCATCTTCTTGCCTCATTCTTAAGCATACCAAGTTAACAGGTACTGATCAAGCATTTTCTGAACACCTCAAACCAGAGATTGTATTGAATAATACAGGAGAAAACTGGTCTGTCTATTCCTCAAAGATGAGAAGGAGCTCCCCTGCATTAACCTAGCACATAAAGATGACTCAGAGTGTGATAATAGAGGAGAAAGCAGGAGATATGCTGCTTTAACTGGGATATCAGGCCAACAACCAGCAAATCAAAATACAAGCAATAAAAACTTACAAATTTTAATCAGGGGAAGAGGTCTGCTCCTGGTGTAGTGAAAGGAGGGAATGTAGAAGGATAAACTCCTCACAGGACAATTAGTAATCTGCTCTGTCCACCTCAGGAGCCTCTCAGGAGAACGACCACTTTGGGCGTGTTTAATCAGTGTCTGGCAATGGCTAACTCTGCCTTTGCTCCCCTGTGTTGACAACCTTAAGGACTAGACGATTTGGTGGGTTGAATACTGTGTGATTTAGTGATGATATAAATTTGGGAGAGTTAGATCTAAGGTCTCTTTACCTTTCTATTAAGGAAAAAGTTACAGTGGGTCAAAAATATAGGCGGTGTGTTGTTCTCAGAGAGGACTATTATGGGGAAATAAATAATCCATGGCACACCTCAAGAGGCCTGTCTTTATTGTTTGTTTCACAGTACACACTTCTTTGCAAGCCTCAAGGAGGATAATTACTTCTCCAAATAACAGCTAAAGGGGGGACAAAATCCAGCATACAATAGCACTCAACTTTTAATTCCAGTGACAGCCAAAACACCATTAAACTTTACTTCAAGTCTTTGAAGTTCTAAAAAGTTCAGTCAGAAATTAGTGTATGGTCAAGTATCCAATTTAATAGCTAATGCAGTTCCCTCTCTGTCTAGCTGAGAAGAACATTCGAAGTACGAAAGAGTGGTGCAGTAAGCTTTAAAAACCCAAAGGAAAGTAGCAATTCTTTCAGAACAAGTCAAAAGAGAATGTGGACATCATAACCTAGCTCCACTTGATCACTGTTATCCAATCATATTAGACACTCTTGAGAGGCAGAAGCAATTACTGGTTAACACTATGAGCTTTCTTCAAGTTCAGAGAGACCTTAGTTTACCTCCTACTCTGAAGCCTGTGTTGTCTTGACTCAACCACCTAACTTCAGTGACACTCAGTTTTTTCATCTGAGATTGCAGGTAACAGTAGTACTTACTTCACTGAGAGTTTGCCATGTGCCAAACTCACAGTTAAATGACACATTTTCTTTTTTAATCTTATTTCATATACCCTTTACCACTTGATAGAGAACACTGAATAAAGAGCAAATTTGAGGGGGAAATTACCAATTCCATTTATGACATGTAAAGTTTGAACTATTAACAGGCCAGAGAGGAAAAAAATGTGCTTTAACTTGGTCTTCGTGTCTTTGAGCAAGATTTCCTGGTCTTCCTTAAAGCCAGCTTAGAATTTTGGACTTGCCTCAACTTCTCAACTGCCTTATGAAAGGAGCCTACATTCTATATATAACCTGACAATACTGTATATGCAGTGGCTCAAGGCTTAACCTAAGATTGTATCATCTAATAAGCACTGCATTATATAAGCAATGCTTGTCAGTTAAGATCTCTACTTTTCCCTTCATAAGTAGATTTTGATCCAGATCATCCTGATACAACTCTTGGATTTTTTTATGCCTCTGAAACTTCACTGTAATCAAAAATAATCTTAAGGGAATTACCTTTTAGCTTGTCACTTTAGATTTTTATTTTCATTTTGGCGTTTTTCACAGTAGCTCTCCCTCCCAACTTTGATATTATAAGGAATCCTTCATGATGGACGTTAAGCCCTACCCCCACTTCCCACCTCCCTCAACACAAACCTCTTAGTTCTTGATGAAAAGAAATGGAGAAGCATTTCTAACATTACCTGGGATGTCACAGCAACTGACTTAATATGTCCACACAATTTCTAACATGATACAGTGTAGAGCAACTGATACATTGTCTACATCAGACAACAGGATAAAACCTTTGTACGTCTGTCTATCCAAGGACTAATACTTGGGCCATGAAAGAAAATGTACAACATAAAAAATACCAGAAATTTATAAGTTTCAATGGCCTCTAGTCAGCAAAGACAAATACTTATAAAGCAACAAGTTGGCATTAGGTACTCCCTCATTTGAAAGTCTGACTTTCTGTATACAAAGTGCTATTTAGTTTCTGCAGTTGGAAATTGCTAATGGAAAGCAGATTTCACTATTAGGCTCATAAGTCTTTCCTGTGCAAGTCTAGCCTAGTGTAACTACTCCACTTTGGATATGGCCAGATTCTCTTAGGATAGTAAATGCACACCTTTTTGTTTCCCATATCCTGACACAGAAATAAAGCAGGACGTTACGTCAAGAATAGGTGAGAAGAAACATTCATCAAAAATTTTCACATGAACTATGAAAAGCCAAAGGTTTTCATGCAGAAAGAGTAATTTCCATTTTCTGTAGGATGGCAAAGTACTATGTTCATAGCTACTATATAAGGGCAAACATTATTTAAAATAGTTAGCCCCATACCTCACTAGATATTGAGAAACAAAGCTATGAAAGAATTAAAAACAGATATTGGTTGCAAAATTTAATCAGTAAAGTTATATAGAGAACATACCAAAGTTGTTGTTTTTTGTTTTGTTTTGTTTTTTACCATAGAACAAAAACAAATGCTTAGGAGTGTGCCTCAAGCTATGAATTTAAGAGTATTCACTGTCAAGGACTATTATGGGATACAGTGTTTAGAAATTTACATGGAATTTTTTTAATCTTTCTAAAATCTATTTATTTTAGTTGGAGGGCTAATTACTTTACAATGTTGTAGTGGGTTTTGCCTTACATTTATACGAGTCAGCCATGGGTGTACTTGTGTTCCCCATCCTGAACCCCTCCCACCTCCCTCCCCATCCCATCCCTCTGAGTCATCCCAGTGCACCACCACTGAGCACCCTGTATCATGCATCGAGCCTGGACTGGTGATCTGTTTCATATATGATAATATACATGTTTTAATGCTATTCTCTCAGATCATCCCACCCTCCCCTTCTACCACAGAGTCCAAAAGACTGTTCATACATCTGTGTCTCTTTTGCTGTCTCGCATACAGGGTTAACATTACCATCTTTCTAAATTCCATATATATGCATTAGTATGGAAAATTCTGAAAAAGATGGGAATACCAGACCACCTAACCTGCCTCTTGAGAAATCTGTATGCAGGTCAGGAAGCAACAGTTAGAACTGGACATGGAACAACAGACTGGTTCCAAATAGGAAAAGGAGTAGGTCAAGGCTGTATATTGTCACCCTGCTTATTTAACTTCTATGCAGAGTACATCATGAGAAATGCTGGGCTGGAAGAAACACAAGCTGGAATCAAGATTGCCGGGAGAAATATCAATAACCTCAGATATGCAGATGACACCACCCTTATGGCAGAAAGTGAAGAGGAGCTAAAAAGCCTCTTGATGAAAGTGAAAG
>SJYT01080567.1:31761-81472 GCA_006410635.1 Cephalophus harveyi | reverse complement strand
TGTAAGGCCTCCTCACACAGCTCTTTTGCTTTTTTGCATTTCCTTTCCATGGGGATGGTCTTGATCCCTGTCTCCTGTACAATGTAACAAACCTCCATCTATAGTTCATCAGGCACTCTGTCTATCAGATCTAGTCCCTTAAATCTATTCCTCACTTCCACTGTATAATCATAAGGGATTTGATTTAGGTCATACCTGAATGGTCTAGTTGTTTTCCCTACTTTCTTCAGTTTAAATCTGAATTTGGTAATAAGGAGCTCTTGATCTGAGCCACAGTCAGCTCCTGGTCTTGTTTTTGTTGACTGTATAGAGCTTCTCCATCTTTGGCTGCAGAGAATATAATCAATCTGATTTCAGTGTTGACCATCTGGTGATGTCCATGTGTAGAGTCTTTTCTTGTGTTGTTGGAAGAGGGTGTTTGCTATGACCAGTGCATTCTCTTGGCAAAATTCTACTAGCCTTTGCCTTGCTTCATTGCATATTCCAAGGCCAAATTTGCCTGTTACTCCAAATTTGCCTGTTTCTTGACTTCCTGCTTTTGCATTCCAGTCCCTTATATTGGAAAGGACATGTTTTTAGGGATGTTACTTCTAAAAGGTCTCTTAGGTCTTCATAAAACCATTCAGCTTCAGCTTCTTCAGCATTACTGGTTTGGGCATAGACTTGGATTACTGTGATATTGAATGGTTTACCTTGGAAACAAACAGAGATCATTCTGTCGTTTTTGATATTGCATCCAAGTCCTGCATTTCGGACTCTTTTGTTGACCATGATGGCTACTCCATTTCCTCTAAGGGATTCCTGCCTGCAGTAGTAGATATAATGGACATCTAAGTTAAATTCACACATTCCAGTCCACTTTAGTTCGCTGATTCCTAGAATGTTTACGTTCATTCTTGCCATCTCCTGTTTGACCACTTCCAATTTGCCTTGATTCATGGACCTAACATTCCATGTCCTATGCAATATTGCTCTTAGAGCCTCAGACCTTGCTTCTATCACCAGTCACATCCACAACTGTATTGTTTTTGCTTTGGCTCCATCCCTTCATTCTTTCTGGAGTTATTTCTCCACTGATCTACAGTAGCATATTGGAGATCAAGCACTGGTAGTTGGGATGGCACACAAGCACTGGTGGCTGGAAGGCACACAAGAGCGGCTGAGAAGAGCTACCCCACGTCTGAGGTCAGGGGCAGTGGCCGAGAGTGCCAGGATGCGACAGCGCAGGAGCAGCAGAGAGGAGGTACCCCACACCCGAGGCCTGGGGCAGAGGCTGAGAGGAGCTACCCCCCACCGGAGGTCAAGGGTGGCGGCCACTCAGGAGTGGTGGCTGTGCGGGTACAGGAGGGCCTAGAAGAGCTACTCCACATTCAAGGTCAGGAGTGGCGGCAGTGAGGAGATTCCCCTCATCCAAGGTAAGAGAAACCCAAGTAAGAGTGTAGGTGTTGCAAGAGGGCATCAGAGGGCAGACAAACTGAAACCATAATCACAGAAAACTAGTCAATCTAATTACACTAGGACCACAGCCTTGTATAACTCAATGAAATTAAGCCATGCCATGTGGGGCCACCCAAGATGGGCGGGTCATGGTGGAGAGATCTGACAGAATGTAGCCCACTGGAGAAGGCAATGGCAAGCCACTTCAGTATTCTTGCCTTGAGAACCCCATGAACAGTATGAAAAGGCTGCTTTGCCTAGGCCCATACAATAAAATGATGTAACAAGAAAGAAATAATTTTATAACTTACAACAAGGCAAATGTATACAAAATCTTTCCTGGATTAGTTGATTCAGTAGTATATCAGCTTCAGTATACTATATTCTCACAATTTTGTTTCTAAATTTACAATACGGATGAAACTCACACAGTATTGTCCAAAAGCAGAGAGTTTCTCCATAATGAGTGGAAGAAAATCATTTGAGAAGCTCTCTTGGAGTCACTGCCTTATGTCTCATTGGCTAGTGTTGGATCACACACATTCACAGAATGACTATTATTATCTTAGACAAAGGAAACTTCAGTCTTTGGAGGTGGGAGGGAGGAGGGTCGTCTTATCTGAGCACAGAAATCAGAATTTTATCAGCAATAAAGTACAGAAGTGAGGATAAATTTGGAGCAGGCAATGAATAATGTCTGCTGTAGTGTACTGTGACTAAAAAGACCCTTTGTTGCCTGACTCAAGCCTATTCTGCTATCCTCAACTTCTCTGCTCACCCATCTATATTGGTATTCACTGTGTTCAACTTGAGTCTTTAGTCTTCCTGCTTCCTTTGCCTAGGATATGGAGGAAAATAGTTGTATGTAATCAACATTGTCTGCCAAAACCCATTTCATGTCTGTTATTTTAGTATCCAAATAAGTCAACTGAGTTAGGAATCAGAAACTCAACTATATTTTGATCTTCCTAAAGCTCCTCACTTTAATAATCTTGCTCATAAACTCTCTCATGATCACGTACTTTATACTGATCCGTTATTTTGTGCATCTCAGTGCCTTCTCTTGGCTTTTATGCAAGATATGAGTTAAGCAGAGGATACAAGAAAGGTTGAGTGACTTATCCAGAGTCATCCAAATGACTCTTGTATCAAAAATTACTACACACAGTTGTGACTCCTTAGGTACTGCTCCATTAGTTCTTTCAATTTATTACATTCACTGTTAACTATGAGCATACTCTCATTTCTTTGATTTGAGAAACACTGTACCAGATAATAGGCTTTCCCAGTGTCTCAGATGGTAAAGAATCTGCCTGAAATGCAGGAGATCCAGGTTCGATCCCTGGGTCGGGAAGATCCCCTGGAGAAGGGAATGGCTACCCACTCCAGTATTCTTGCCTGGAGAATTCCATGGACAGGGGAGCCTGGATATAATAACAGGGCATGATTTGGGCAAAAGAACAGAAAAAAAATGTAGAAAGAGAATGAATTAAGAAGCCAAAACATGTCGAAGTCTCAGTATTCTGGCAGTAGGAAATTAGAGCCCACAGTCCAGTTAAGCCACGTATTTTCATAAACCTTAGCACGAAACTTCAGAATGGCTCTGCAGAAGCTCCAAAATATTGACAAATGGAGCTCTTTTGAAACAGACAAACCAGGGTGTCCTGGAGTTAGGCTTCAGAGGCTCACTCATGCCCAGCCAGTTTGCAGGATAATGGTAGTAAGCCCAGATGGTCTATGTACTGTGTTGCCTATATTGTACCAGATGGCTGTGGCCTCTGACATTCAAATATCTTATTGAGACATCCATTTTCATTATAAGTTCCCCCACTAAAAAGCAAAAAGCAACCAAAAAGAAATCAATCCCCTTCTGAACTAAAATCAGATATTAAAATAACCATTATCTTTTATCATGAATTACTTTTGTTTATCTTATTATTGCTTGAGGTGTCACAATATGCTTACAGAACCAGAAGTGAGGAGTTACTTTAATTCAAACACACCATCTCAAAGAAATTGATCATCTGTGTTTAAATATGTGGGCTTAAATGTTCATGTCTAAATATTTGCACAGGTGTTTTTATTTTATATTTTCTATGTATAAAATGATTTTTGCTCTTTTATTTTTGCATCTAAATGAAAATATGTCTAATAGGACACATACGGTTATGGGTTTCTCAGGTGGTGTTAGTGGTAAAGAACCTTCCTGCCAATGCAGGAGACATAAGAGACACAGGTTCAGTCTCTGAATCAGGAAGACCCCCTGGAAGAGGGCATGGCAACCCACTCCAGTTTTCTTGCCTATAAAATCCCATGGACAAAGGAGCCTAGTGGGCTACAGTTCAAAGGGTCGCAGAGAGTCAGACATGACTAAAGCAAATTAGCACTCATGCACATGGAATTATAAGTGAATTAATCAGAAAGATGTGATCAATATTATGAGTCTTATGTTCAGTTTCTTATGTACTTAACAATGTACCCTTAAGCCTTGCACTCAAATCCTACTTCCATCTTCAGATTTGTTGGCTACATTATATTTAATGTCAAAAGATAGCTTACTGTTGTCCTTTAACATTGGATCAAACACTTTTAATTCTTTATTTTTCTATTTCAGAGAATTTATTTTTTATTATTTGGAAATCAATAGTTTAAGGAGTGAAGTGCTTAAAATGAAACTATTCAATGGAACTGCATAGGCTATAAACAGACCTATGGTTGGGTTTGATATTGAGCAAGCCTAAGTTCCAGTTTACTCGTCAGTAAAGTGAAGATGATAACACCTATTTAACAGGTTTTAATGATTGAGCACTTATGAAACATAGTTCAGTTCACTTGCTCAGTCGTGTCCGACTCTTTGTGACCCCATGGACTGCAGCACACCAGGCCTCCCTGTCCATCAGCAACTCCCAGAGTTTACTTAAACTCATGTCCATTGAGTCGGTGATGCTATCCAACCATCTCATCCACTGTTGTCTCCTTCTCCTCCCACCCTCAATCTTTCCCAGCATCAGGGTCTTTTCAAATGAGTCAGTTCTTCACATCAGGTGGCCAAATTATTGGAGTTTCAGCTTCAACATCAGTCCTTCCAATGAACACCCAGGACTGATCTCCTTTAGGATGGACCAGTTGGATCTCTTTGCAATCCAAGGGACTCTTAAGAGTCTTCTCTAACACCACAGTTCAAAAGCATCAATTCTTCGGTACTCAGCTTTCTTATGTTTATGAAACATAAGGGAATACTCTAAAACTCATCTTGTGAGGCCAGCATTACCCTGCTAGTAAAATAAGACAAGGATACTACAGGAAAACAAAATTATACAATAATAACCCTGAAGAACATAGATGAAGAAATTCAACAAAATATTAGCAAACTGAATTCAACAGTGTATTAAAGAGAGGACATATCTTGATGAAGTGGGATTTTTCCCAAGGGTGAAAGGAGGGTTCAATATCTGCAAATCAATTAATGTAATCTTCCACATTATCAAACTAAAGAATAAAAACTGTATGATCATCTCATGGATGCAAAAAAAGCTTTTGATAAAATTCAACATCAATGGATGTTGATGAGAAAAACTTTCAACAACATGGGTATAGAGTGGCCATGCATGCCTGCATGTTTAATCACTCAGTCGTGTCTGAGTCTTTGCGACTCCATGGGCTGTAGCCCACCCATCTGTACATGGGGTTTCTCCAGGCAAGAGTACTTGAGTGGATTGCCATGCCTTCTTCCAGGGTTGAGTAGATATACTTCAACATAAGTAAGGCCATATACAATGTCCACAGCTAACATCATACAGAAGAGTGAAAAGCTGAAAACATTTCCTCTAAAATCAGAAACAAGACAAGGACATCCACTCTCATCACTCCTATTCAACATAGTATTGGATCTTCCTATACGGATCAATTTGGCAAGAAAATAAGGAATAAAATGTATCTGAATCAGAATGAAAGAAGTAAAACTATCTCTATTTGCAGATGACATGATATTATATACAGAAAGCCCTAAAGATGCCACAAAAATGCCATTCAAATAATAAATTTAGTCTAGTTGCAGAATATAAAATCAATACACAAAAAAATCTGTTTCATTTTATACATTTATAAACTATCAGAAAGAGAAGCTAAGAAAACAATCTCATTTACATTTTCATGAAAAAGTAAAAGGAAAACATCTAGAAACCTATTTAACCAAGGAGTTGAAAATCTATATGTTAAAAACTATAAAATACTGATGAAAGGAAATGAAAAAGGCACAAATAATTCCATGCTTACAAACTGGTGGAATTAACACCAAATTGTTCGTATTCCAAAGTAATCTATATTCAATGAAACCCCTATTAAGATTCCAATGGCAACTTTTACAGAAATAGATCAAACAATCCTAAAATCTGTATGGACCCACAAAAGACCTTAAACAGCCAAAGCAGTTTTGAAAAAAGAACAAAGCTAGAGGCATCACATTTCTTGATTTCAAATTATACTATAAAGCTATACTAATCAAAACAGTATGTGAAAGTGAAGTGAAAGTGTTAGTCACTCAGTCCTGTCCAACTCTTTGTGACCTCATGGATTGTAGCCTACCAGCCTCCTCTGTTCATGGAATTCTCCAGGCAAGAATACTGGAGTGGGTTGCCATTTCCTGATCCAGGGGATCTTCCCAACCCAGGGATCGAACATGGCTCTGCCACATTGTAGGCAGACTCTTTACCCACTGAGCCACCAGGGAAGTGCTATAGTATTGCATAAAAATAGTCACAAAGGGACTTCCCTGGTGGTCCAGTGGTTACGATTCTGTGCTTCCACTGCAAGAAGCACAGGTTTGATCCCTGATCAGAAAACTAGCATTCCACATGCTGTGCAGTACAGCCTAAAAAACAAAACAAAACAAAACACACACACACACACACACACACACACACACACACACACACACACACAAGGATCAGTGAAATAGCACAGAAATAAACCCAGGCATATATGGTCAATTAATTTATGATAAAGCAGTCAAAGATATACAACAGAAAAAGGATGGTCTCGCCAGTAATTGATGCTGGGAAAACTGGACAGCCATATGCAAAAGAATGAAACTGGATCCTTGTCTTACTGAATCCATCTGCAATACCACTGCTCAAGTCTAGTCCAATCTACCATCTCCTCTCATCTGTACTACTGCATTACCTCCTAACTGGTTCTCCCTGCCTTCACTCTTGCCCCCTTTCAATACATGGTCTACAAGGTAGCTTAAAGAAATTTTTTTTTTTTTGCAACGTATAAAATTATATGTCATCCCCATTCTCTCTGCTCTAAGTGAAAAAAAGAAATAACCCCTCTTTACCAGAGCCTTAAAAACTTCACATGATAATATTAGGTTCTTGCCTACCTCTAAAACTGCCTTTCATATCATACTTTCCTTCAATCTAGTGTCTCCTCTCTATTCATGGGTCAAAGCATGTCTTTCCTAACTCTGTACTTGCTTGTCCTTCAGCCTAGAATATGCTTTCCTAAAGTATAAAATGACTGTCCTATTCTCATCACTAAAGCCTCAGCTTAAGTTTTGCCTCTTTAGAGAGGATATTTTGTATGCTGTATGAAGCAGTGGTGAATGTGCTTGTCTCAGATCTCCAACAGCAGGGTGCAAAACTGGTCAGTTTCTCTCCATGTTCTTCCACTCTGAAGTCATCACCACCTTGCTGCTCCCAGCCAATGCCTGGATGTAACAGGGATGCTAAGTCAGGCTCCTTCCTAGGAGATACAGGACTCCTCTGACCGATGACTTTGGCTTGAAGACTCCCCATCAGTCAAGACTTTAGTAGAACTTTGATTCTACAATTTTCTCTCCTTCTCTCTCTTCCTCACAGAAGTTAGAGCTGCATAGGCATCACCATCAGGGCCTCTCAGCCTCCTCTGACTCACTCTACATTCTCTCTCACAGATATTTTTCCCAATAAACATTTTGTACTTCTCAGCTCACATTAGTCTCTATTTCTCAGAGGAACAAGCCTAACGTAACCATATCTAGATGACCTTCTCAGTCACTGTCTCATTTGCTTGTTTATATTCTCCAGAGCCTTAATGTAACCTATAATTGTTACTTGTATCTTCGTTTGTTGTTGTCCTTCCCACCCCACTGTAAGCTCCACAAAGACCTTATTTTTCTTATTTATCCTGTGTCAGCAGCATAGCGTGTGGCACTAATTAGGTATTCAATAGATAACTGTTTTTTAACAAATAAATAAATAAATAACTGTTGAATCAATTAATCTATTCATGAAATATTGAGTGGAAAAAAAAGGACATAGACTAAGGTTTTAATAGTTGTCACTATCAGTTCAGTCGCTCAGTCGTGTCCGACTCTTTGCGACCCCATGAATCGCAGCACGCCAGGCCTCCCTGTCCATCACCATCTCTCGGAGTTCACTCAGACTCACATCCATCGAGTCAGTGATGCCATCCAGCCATCTCATCCTCGGTCGTCCCCTTCTCCTCCTGCCCCCAATCCCTCCCAGCATCAGATTCTTTTCCAATGAGTCAACTCTTCGCATGAGGTGGCCAAAGTACTGGAGTTTCAGCTTTAGCATCATTCCTTCCAAAGAAATCCCAGGGTTGATCTCCTTCAGAATGGACTGGTTGGATCTCCTTGCAGTCCAAGGGACTCTCAAGAGTCTTCTCCAACACCACACTTCAAAAGCATCAATTCTTCGGCGCTCAGCCTTCTTCACAGTCCAAATCTCACATCCATACATGACCACAGGAAAAACCATAGCCTTGACTATAGTGAGGAGAGTAAAATTAGGGTTTTACTCTTAAATTTTTAGCAAAAGTACATTTTTCTTACTTAATTTGTACTTTGGAATAAAGTAAACTAGGTAAGAGAGGTAAAAATAAAAAGAAAATATTAACTCATATGAAACCATGCAAACTGAATTTCAAGTATCAATGAAAATAATCCATTTTTCATTCACGATTCTAATAATCTTTTTAAATGAGATTTTAAAATTTATTGTGAGCATGTATAAAATACCTCTAATGACTTTAAAGTAACCTGCATGCTTGCTTCACAAATCGATAATCTAAAAAAAGAAAGAGTAAGGAATAGAATATGGCAGGGAAGGAAGAAAATTGCTTTTAGGGTCATTGTATGATAAGATAGAAAGTAGTGCCTAGACTTCTCTAACCCTCATTTATGGTCCTGTGATACTTAGAGAAAAGCTCCCCCAAAGAATTAATGATAGATTTTAAGAAAGGCAAGTAAGTTGTCAAGAGAACACTAGGATATTATTCTAAACATATGCTACAGAGTATTCAGTGAGATTATACAACTGCAGCAACAGAACAGGGTAGGTAGGAAAAGGGTGTCTAACAACTCAGTACTACTGGATGCCTACTTTATATCAGGTGTTGAGTTAGAAAATTTGGATAATGAGAAAAACAAGTCAGAGAGCTCTTAAACTCATAGAACTTCATTTAATGGAAAAGTTTGGTATGAATGAAAATGCAAACATATAAGTACAGTAAGTTTGATATGTGTGCTCAGTTGTGTCTGACTCTTTGCAATCCCATGGACTGTAGCCTACCAGGCTCCTCTGTCCATGGAATTTTCCAGGCAAGAATACTGGAGTGGGCTGCCATTTCCTCCTCCAGGGGATCTTCCCAACCCAGGGATTGAACTGGCATCTTTTGCACTGGCAGGCAGATTCTTTACCACTGCACCACCTAGGAAGCCAATAAGCTCTATAGGGTGTAATAAATGTAAGAGTAGTAATGGTAGAAAGGAAAAGTCTCACTTGAATTCTTTGTGGAGGGATATTGGAGAGCAAAGTGATAGGAGCTGAAGCTAGAGAAAGAGGCCAAGGCAAGATATGGAGGGGCTTTGGATATAACTCTAAGTAATTTGGAATTTTTATTAGAGGTCATTGTTCTCCTAAGTTTTGATTGTGCATCCCTATCACTTAAAGTAACTGAATATAGACATTCAATGAATGTACATTTTTATATATTCATTAATTGATAAAAATGAATATACTATGTACATTATAAAGCATATAGAATAGAAATTTTAAGATGAGGCACAATTAATATAAAAAGAAATTACACTATTTTCCTTAAAATAGCATAGTCTTGATGACCACTTTGAATAATGCATCTTAAGGGGGACAGTAAAATGATTAGATTTTTATTTTAAAGATTGCTGATGGCAATGTGGATAGATTGCAGCTACTAATATAGGAACTTAAGGACCAGTTTTGTGCTTATTGTACTTTTGGTGATGAGCAATTGGAAATAACTTGATTTTTAGGGAAATAAAACTTTGGGGGTAGATTTCAAAGGTACTTTCTAATAGAATAGGTATGGGGATTTGAATGATTGGATGTGATTGGATAGGGTCAGTGCAAGGATGATTTGAAGATGCTATCTAGTAATTTAAGATCCATCCCAAATTCCTTATTTTGATATCTGCTGCCAACAGATATCAAACAATAAAACAACAAAAACAACACAACAACAACAAAAGAAAGTTGAAAAGTGAGCAGAGTTGAAATTGCCATGGGAATGATTTAATTTTGGATTTCTGAATTTGAAGTACAAATGTCATCAGTTCAGTCACTCAGTTGTGTCTGACTCTTTGCAACCCCATGGACTGCTGCATGCCAGGCTTCCCTGTCCATCACCAACTCCCAGAGCTTATTCAAACTCATGTCCATCAAGTCAGTGATGTCATCCAACTGTCTTATCCTCTGTCATCCCCTTCTCCTCCTACCTTCATTCTTTCCGAGCATCAGGGTCTTTTTCAATGAGTCAGTTCTTAACATCAGGTGGACAAATGTCACATACAGGTGGAAATGCATGACAGGAAGGTGGGCTCACAGAAATTAAGTTTAAAGCAAAAATGTTGTTAAGAGACCTACTGATAGTTAAAATCATGGAGATAAATATCATAGGCTTTCTAGAATATACTTTGAAATTGCTCCTATCATCATTCATAGTTAAATTCAAAATCCACATTTGACCAGGTGTTCTTAATGCTGTACTTAAAATCAGCTAGGGAACCTTTATAGGGGGCGGCCCTAAGATGGCAGAGGAATAGGATGGGGAGACCATTTTCTCCCCCCAAAATTCATTGAAAGAACATTTGAGCACTGAGCAAATTCCACAAAACAACTTCTGAATGCTGGCAGAGGACATCAGGCATCCAGAAAGGCAGCCCATTGTCTTCAAAAACAGGTAGGAAAAAATATAAAAGATAAGGAGAGAGACAAAAGAGATAGGGACGGAGATATGTCCTGGGAAGAGAGTCTTAAAAAAGAGAGGTTTCCAAACACCAGGAAACACTCTCATTGGCAAATCTGTGGCGAACCTTGGAACCTCAGAGGGCAATATACCCAGGAGGAAAAATAAATAAATAATTAAACCCCACAGATTACGTGCATAAGGGCAACTCCCAGGGGAGAAGCAGTGCAGAGGCTCGCATTGGCCAGGAGTAAGCCGGGACTGGGCAGGGAGGCACAGGCTGGATTGCCTAGGGAAAGGACCAGGCATGAATGCCCAGAGGGCAATCTGAGGAAACTAACTTGAGATAGCAACCCAGACTGTGAGATAGCTGTCCCATGAAAAGCCCTAACCTAACACACCACCAGGCCCAGTCACAGAACAAAGGATTGAGCAGAGCTAGCTGGTTGTGGACTGGCCTGTCCCCCACCAGAGACAGGCAGGCGAGGCCAGCCAGAGCCAGAAGGGGGCAATAGCGGCCCCAGAGAGGCATCATCTACCAAACTGCAAGCAGGCTTTGTTGCTAACCAAGACTTCTTGGGATTCTCGACAGCTGCCATCTGCCAGGAGGGTTGCAGCCAGAGATCACTTCCCAGAAGAGACACATGGCACACCTGAGAAGGTGCGCCAGTTGTACACCCAGAAAACCGAGTGGTGGGGATGGGGGAAACAATAAGCCACAGCCTCCAACTGGGGGCGATGGCACTCTCTAAGCACCTGGTCACCTGAGCTGCTTGGACCTGGGAAAGGCACAAAACGCAGGCCCAACCAAGTCTGCACCTTTGTGGAGTACCTGAGAACCTTAACCTGAGTGGCTTAGGCCTGAGAAGTGCATGCAACCCTGGTCCTGCCTCAGACAGTTCCCAGCAGAGCAACCTACAGCCTGAACAGTGTAGACTGGGAAACCACACAGCCTTGAGCAGCAGCAAACCCAGTGTGGCAGAGATACTGCAAGCACTCCCCACACATGCCAGTGATATTTATTTGCAGTGTTCCTTCCTCGCCACAGCACAACTAAACAAGTAATCCTAAAAAAGTGATCACCACTGCTCCCTTGTATCAGGGCGGAAATTAGACACTGAAGAGGCCAGCAAACAGAAGAAGCTAAAATAAACAAAAGAACTGTTTTGGAAGTGACAGGTGCAATAGATTAAAACCCTGCAGTTAGCACTGATGACATAGGAAGGGGCCTACAGATGTTGAGAAGTATGAGCTGGATCAAGGAACTATCTCAAAATGAACTGACCCCACACTGTCTACAACAACTTGAGAAAGTCCTAGATATATTTTAACTATTATAATTTTTTAATTAAAAAAAAACTGTAAGTCCTCTGTTACTCCTTTAATTTTCATTTTTATAACCTACTACTACTTAGCAGGAAAAAAAAAAGACCCTATTTTTAAAGCAAACTTCATATATATATATATATTATAATCTTTGTGACTTTGTTTTTTTCTTTTTTTTTTTCTTTAATATTGTATTTTTGAGATTGTAACCTCTACTCTAGATTTTTAATCTTTACTTTTTGGTGTTTGTTATCATCTTTGTGCCTTTAAGAACCCAATCTTCACTACCAATTTTTACTTGGGAGCGAGATTACTGGCTGGATTGCTCTCTCCACCTTTGGACTCTCCTTTTTCTCCGCCAGGTCACCTCTATCTCCTCCCTCCCCCTTCTATTTTCTACCCAAAACTGTGAATCTCTTTGTGAGTTCTGGTCTGTGGAGAACACTTAGGGAACTGATTATTGGCTAGATCAGTATCTCTCCTTTTGATTCCTCCTGGCCACCTCTGTCTCCTTCCTCCCTCTTATCTTCTCTGTGTAACACCATGAACATCTCTGAGGAATCCAGACTGTGGAGAGCACATAGGGAAGTGATTACAGGCTAGCTTGCTCTCTCCCATTTTGATTTCCCCTCTTCTCCTCCTGATCACCTCTATCTCCCTCCTCCCTCTTCTCTTCTCCATGTAACTCTGTGTACCTCCCTGGGTGTCCCTCACGGTGGAGAAACTTTCATCGTTAACCTAGATGTTTTATCATTGGTGCTGTATAGATGGAGAAGTCTTGAGGCTACTGTAAGAATAAGACTGAAAACCAGAGGCAAGAGGGTGAAGTCCAAAACCTGAGAACACCAGAGAACTGACTCCAGGAAACTTCAATCGATAGGAGCTCATCAAACCCCTTCATATATACACTGAAACCAAGCACCTTTTTCTCAAGTGCACATGGAAACTTCTCCAGGATAGATCACCACCTGGGCCAATAAATCTAGCCTTGGCAAATTCAAAAAACTTGAAATCATTCCAAGCATCTTTTCTGACCACAATGCAGTAAGATTAGATCTCAATTATAGGAGAAAAACTATGAAAAATTCCAACATATGGAGGCTGAACAACACACTGCTGAATAACCAACAAATCACAGAAGAAATCAAAATATGCGTAGAAATGAATGAAAATGAAAACAAAACAACCCAAAACCTGTGGGACACTGTAAAAACAGTGCAAAGGGGAAGATTCATAGCAATACAGGCTTATCTCAAGAAGTAATAAAAAAGTTAATGAAATAATCTAACTCTACACCAAATGCAACTAGAAAAGGAAGAAATGAAGAACCCCCAGGTTAGTAGAAGGAAAGAAATCTTAAAAATTAGGGCAGAAATAAATGCAAAAGAAACAAAAGAGACCATAGCAAAACTCAACAAAGCCAAAAGCTGGTTCTTTGAAAGGATAAATAAAATTGACAAACCATTAGCCAGACTCATCAAGAAACAAAGGGAGAAAAATCAAGTCAATAAAATTAGAAATGAAAATAGAGAGATCACAACAGACAACACAGAAATACAAAGAATCATAAGAGATTACTATCAGCAATTATATGCCAATAAAATGGACAACTTGGAAGAAATGGACAAATTCTTAGAAAAGTACAACTTTCCAAAACTGAACCAGGAAGAAATAGAAAATCTTAACAGACCCATCACAAGCACAGAAATTGAAACTGTAATCAGAAATCTTCCAGCAAACAAAAGCCCAGGTCCAGACAGCTTCACAGCTGAATTCTACCAAAAATTTAGGGAAGAGGTAACACCTATCCTACTCAAACTCTTCCAGAAAATTGCAGAGGAAGGTAAACTTCCAAACTCATTCTATGAGGCCACCATCATCCTAATACCAAAACCTGACAAAGATGCCACATAAAACAAAACTACAGGCCAATATCACTGATATACATAGATGCAAAAATCCTTAAGAAAATTCTATAAAACAGAATCCAAGAACACATTAAAAAGATCCTGCATCATGACCAAGTGGGCTTTATCCCAGGAATGCAAGGATTCTTCAATATCTGCAAATCAATCAATGTAATATACCACATTAACAAATTGAAAAATAAAAACCATACGATTGTCTCAATAGATGCAGAGAAAATTCAACATCCATTTATGATAAAAACTCTCCAGAAAGCAGGAATAGAAGGTACATACCTCAACATAGTAAAAGCTATATATGACAAACCCACAGCAAACATTATCCTCAATGGTGAAAAATTGAAAGCATTTCCCCTGAAGTCAGGAACAAGACAAGGGTGCCCACTTTCACCACTATGATGCAACATAGTTTTGGAATTTTGGCCACAGTAATCAGAGCAGAAAAAAAAATAAAAGGAGTCCAAATTGGAAAAGAAGAAGTAAAAGTCACTGTGTGCAGATGACATGATCTTCTACATAGAAAATCCTAAAAACTCTACCAGAAAATTACTAGAGCTAATCAATGAATATAGTAAAGTTGCAGGATATAAAATCAACACACAGAAATCCCTTGCATTCCTATACACTAATAATGAGAAAATAGAAGGAAATTAAGGAAACAATTCCATTCACCATTGCAATGAAAAGAATAAAATACTTAGGAATATATCTACCTAAAGAAACTAAAGACTTATATATAGAAAACTATAAAACACTGGTGAAAAATAAAAGAGAACACTAATAGATGGAGAAATATACCATGTTCATACATCAGAAGAATCAATATAGTGAAAATGAGTATAAGCAATCTATAGATTCAATTCAATCCTTATCAAGCTACCAATGATAGTTTTCACAGAGCTAGAACAAATAATTTCACAATTTGTATGGAAATACAAAAACCCTCGAATAGCCAAAGCAATCTTGAGAAAGAAGAATGGAACTGGAAGAATCAACCTGCCTGACTTCAAGCTCTACTACAAAGCCACAGTCATCAAGACAGTATGGCACTGGCACAAAGACAGAAATATAGATCAATGGAACAAAACAGAAATGCCAGAGATAAATCTACGGACCTATGAACACCTTATCTTTGACAAAGGAGGCAAGAACATACAATGAATTAAAGACAATCTCTTTAACAAGTGGTGCTGGGAACACTGGTCAACTAGTTGTAAAAGAATGAAACTCGAACACTTTCTAACACCATACACAAAAATAAACTCAAAATGGATTAAAGATCTAAATGTAAGACCAGAAACTATAAAACTAGAGGAGAACATAGGCAAAACACTCTCTGACATAAATCACAGCAGGATCCTCTATGACCCACCTCCCAGAATATTGGAAATAAAAGCAAAAGTAAACAAATGGGACCTAATTAAATTTAAAAGCTTCTGCACAACAAAGGAAACTATAAGCAAGGTGAAAAGACAGCCTTCAGAATGGGAGAAAATAATACCAAATGAAACAACTGACAAAGAACTAATCTCAAAAATATACAAGCAACTTCTGCAGCTCAATTCCAGAAAAATAAACGACCCAATAAAAAAAATTGGGCCAAAAAACTAAACAGACATTTATCCAAAGAAGACATACAGATGGCTAACAAACACATGAAAGATGCTCAACATCACTCATTATCAGAGAAATGCAAATCAAAACCACAATGAGGTACCATTTCACGCCAGTCAGAATGGCTGCTACCCAAAAGTCTACAAGCAATAAATGTTGGAGAGGGTGTGGAGAAAAGGGAACCCTCTTACACTGTTGGTGGGAATGCAAACTAGTACAGCCACTATGGAGAACAGTGTGGAGATTCCTTCAAAAACTGGAAATAGAACTGCCTTATGACCCAGCAATCCCACTGCTGGGCATACACACCAAGGAAACCAGAATTGAAGGACACATGTACCCCAATGTTCATCGCAGCACTGTTTTTAATAGCCAGGACATGGAAGCAACCTAGATGTCCATCAGCAGATGAATGGATAAGAAAGCTGTGGTACATATACACAATGGAGTATTACTCAGCCATTAAAAAGAATACATATGAATCAGTTCTAATGAGGTGGATGAAACTGGAGCCTATTATACAGAATGAAGTAAGCCAGAAAGGAAAACACCAATACAGTATGCTAACACATATATATGGAATTTAGAAAGATGGTAATGATAACCCTGTATGCGAGACAGCAAAAGAGACACAGATGTATAGAACGGTCTTTCGGACTCTGTGGGAGAGGGAGAGGGTGGGATGATTTAGGAGAATGGCATTGAAACATGTATAATATCATATAAGAAATGAATCACCAGTCCAGGTTTGATGCAGGATACAGGATGCTTGGGGCTGGTGCACTGGGATGACCCAGAGGGAAGGTACAGGGAGGGAGGTGGGTGGAGGATTCAGGATGGGGAACACGTGTACACCCGTGGTGAATTCATGTTGATGTATGACAAAACCAATACAATACTGTAAAATAATTAGCCTCCAATTAAAATAAATAAATTTAAATTTTAAAAAATGAAGAAATTAAAAAAATAATAATAAAATAAAAATAGAATAGCCTGGAGCACATTTGCATATTAAGGTGCAGGGACTATGAACCCAAAGGTGCTGAAGATGCAGAAGAGAGAAGATAATATAGTAGTTTCTCAGCTAACCAGTATGCTTGAGTTAGAGTCTTACAGTTGGCTGTTAGGCACTCTCTTTCATTTCATCTTTTTTGGTTGAAAATTCTGTTTAAATTCCCAAATTCGCCTTCATGTCCTTGTAAATGTATTCTACTAGAAGTTCCCAACATATCTGAATCATAATAGGCATGTGGAAAGTGAGATTTGTGATCAAATATTTTAAACAATTTTTACAATGCTTTTTCAGAAATGTTTACTTCAATATGCTATATGAAAAACTATTCAGTCTTTCCTGAAGTTTTTTGATCACAGAGTTCCCTAAATCTGCCAAACGTGAGATCATCTTAGGAAGCAGTCTCCAACCATTTTGGCACCAGTGACAGGGTTCATGGAAGACAGTTTTTCCATAGACTGGGGAGTTGGAGGGGATAGTTTCAGGATGATTCAAGTGCATTACATTTATTGTGCAATTTATTTCTATTATTATTACATCAGCTTCACCTCAGATCATCAGGCATTAGATCCCAGAGGTTAGGGACTCCTGATTTAGGAAGCTATTATCATGTAACACACATGGAAAATAGCATTCAAATCACTAGGTTGTCAGTTTTTGCATCAATTTGCCAGAAAATAAAATATCAATGATATATAATAATAAATACTTATTTTTCACATTTGCATTTCAACTAATCTAGGCTGGCTTGATGGTGACAATCGGGTAGATCATTTTCCATGTGTTCTTCACCTTCCTCTGGAACAAGTGACCTAATTGGAGCATGGTTTTTCCATGGCAATGACATAAGCAAAAGAAGACACAACCAATTTTGTGAACCCAATTCAAATACCTGTTTTGTGTTATGTTATAGCTGCTCACATCCTATTGTCCAAAATAACTCATATGACTAAGTCCAAAGTTAGGGGGCTGGGAAATATATGCACCATTTTGTAGAGGAACTGTAAGATTACATGGAAAAGGATGAGGCTACACGGTGTGAGGAAGAATTGAGGCTAGTAATTCAGTCTACCAGAGTTCTTGAGATAATCATTTTGAATGAGGCTGAATGTAGGAATCAGGACACCTGAGTTTACAGTGTTTTTAAATTAAGGTTCTATTGACATATTACATTGTCCAACCTTTCCTAGATGTTATCAGATTTTAGCATTGCTGACTTTCACCTACTTAATGGCAATAAGCATCCCAACAAAATTTTCCAAATACTCTCTGGGGAATCAGTAACATCCCTAGTTGAGACACACTATAGGACCAGTGCCCTGGAGGCAACATGTGCTCCTCCTGGGTGTTCTCTTCACACCCCAGGGCCGGGGGTTCTCCCTGCCTCGCTCTCTTTGCTTCTCTACATTCAACATTCCAGTAGAATGTTGAGATTATACTTTTTAATAATTATATAAACTTTGGCACAAAATTCATCATCTTACTTTTCTTAGCCACAAGAAAACAGTGAGAATTAACAAACTTTAAATTTTGCTTTAGTGTTAACATTTGATGAATTGAAATATAAAATGAAGAAATAGAGAAATATAAATGATAGAAGCAACTATAATGTGTCTGGAAAACAGAATATACTCTGCAGGCCATATCCCAAATCATCCTGGGAGTATATGGTTCCCTTCTCATACTTTAAGATGACAGTAACAAGCTAAAGAATGCAAGAGGAAAGCAATTAGAATGGTCACTTAGGACTGAAAAACATGTCACATTAATAACTTTTGATCTAACTGAGGACATTTAGTTATGAAATAAAGGATGAATTTATGAAAAGAGAGCTGGAAAATGAGGATAAAAGCCCAATAACAGTTTCATTTGTTCATTAAACTGGGGGAGTGGGTGGGCAGATAAACAACTTTCAGCTCAACATAAGACAGAGGGACATAATTAGTAGGTAGTCTGAAAAAGAAATATGTGATTTCAGGAGTCACTGAGGCTCCCATCATTGGAGATATCAACTATTCAGAGAGGAAAAATTAATCTTATTTATCTTTGAATGCCTGGTAACTTAGCACATGCTGGTCACAGGGTAGGTCAGTAGGGGTTTGTTGGATAAACAAATACATCAAGTGGGTGACAAAAAAGTGTTTCTTTCTAAAGTTATCCAACTCAAAGATTTTGTGACTTTAAGATAAACGGAACCAACAGAGTCACAGTTCCTTGCTTTTTCTTACCTCAAAAATTTCCTTATACAGTATGTTAAAAGGAAGTATATGTTCAAAGATTGAGGACAACATGGTAGAAAAAACAAAGTTATCCAAGGTTAGCCAGATGGGTATATAAATAGGCTGGGCTTTGCAAGGTATGTCTGGAAGGGGGCTGAGAGTATTCATACACCTCACCATTCCCTTTTGCCTACCATCTGTAGTACTTTGGGAAGCACTAAGTTTTCTAGAGAAATTATCCTAATTTTCCATTTCCTTCATTACTTTTGAATTAATACAGTGGATGGTTTCTTATCATTACTTTTAGTCAAACAGATAAAATGAAATATCAGAAGAAAACAAGTTAATTACAAGCTACAGTTAGTAGATTTTAATCAATATTTTCCTTACTAAAAATGTAGGAAAAGATGTTATTGATTGGAAGCAAACAGTTGCCAGACATAAGAAAATGAGTGGGAACCCATGTTTGAGTCACCCAAAGAAAACCTCAAAGTTAGAATGGCCCTTGATACCACTTGATTATTTAAATATATCTTGTATTTCCATAACACATAAATTTTAGTTCCAAAACAGGAAATGAAGTTTAAAATATAATCTCTTGTCAAATTAGCCATTGTTGCCATCTGAGGTTAGGGCTGAGTCAGAATTATATTGAACTTAAAACATAACTCATGAAGAAAAAGATAACTCATGGATGTTCAGTCATCTCAATTTATGTACATTTATTCAGGATGTACCACAACACTAGAAATATGGTCATGCTGCGGGCAATGAAAAGGTAGATGGAACTTATTTTGCATTTATGACTATGATGAAATAACAGCTACTGGATTTATCTTCCCACTGATAATTACTACAGAATTGGGCCAAATATATGAAATAACTATTTTCACACACTGGGCAACAGGCAGCACAGCGAAAATAAATGAGGTTACTCCTACGATCATACTGACTTTCTGCCTAAAGGCACATTCCACACCACACAGCAGACAAGGGATCACATCCAGAACAGAGTGGATCTGTGAACTGAAGAGACAGAGATTAGGGATGCTGAGTGTGCTAGAACAAATAGGGTAGGGTTCTGAGGAGACAGAGCTAACCAGCAAAAGAACTCCAGAATTTTGCTTGATAAAAACAGCCTTCAAAAATTAAAGCAACATCAACACTCAAATAAATGAAAAATGAGAGACTATTTCACCAGCAGACCTACACTAAAGAAACACTAAAAGAATTTTATCAGGCTAGAGCAATACTATGCTATTGTTGTTTAGTTGCTAAATTGTGTCCTACTCTTTCATACTCTATGGATTGTAGGCCTCCAGACTCCTATGTCCATGAGATTTCCCAGGCAAGAATACTGGAGTGGGTTGCCATTCCCTTCTCCAGGAAATCTTCTCAACCCATGAATCAAACCCGTGTCTCCTGCATTGCAGGTGGATGCTTTACTGCTGAGCCACCAGAGCAGCCCAAAGCAAAATTATACTTGATAGGAAATCAAATCAAAAGAAAGGAATAATGAGAGATAAAAAAATAATATGCAGGCAAATATAAAACAGTTATATTGGCTTTTCTTAATATACATAAAACATTTTATTGACTACTTAAAGCAAATATAATAAGGTATTCTGGGCTTAGACATGCACAGAAAAAATATGTAATAGCAATAACAAAAATGACAAGAGGGCTTAAAAATACTGCTATAAGATATTCGATTGTATGGAAAGTCGCTTTATACTAATTCAAAGAAGATTGTAAGTAAACAATATATAATGTAATTAATAAAATAAATGCTAATCTGCAACATATCAATGAAAATGGCAGAATGAGGACATCTGAAAATCAACAATAACACTGGCAAAAAAAGGTTAGAATCAACATTTCCAGGATGCTGAAAATTAACTGGAGGCTTGTAGCAATCCAGGGAGTATTTATTCTAGAAAATAAGCCGACTCTCAGTAAGAACTGTGAACTCTGTGGCTTTTCAACTGCTTAATTCCAATTTCCCTCTCCCACCTTCACCGAGGTCCTAGTAGTTTTGAAAATCAATGGATGTTGGTGAAAGTGAGAGAGATGAATAGGAATTGAACAACCCACAATCATGGTGAAAAGCGGCAGTCTGGCTGCTGCTGCTGCTAAGTCGCTTCAGTCGTGTCCGACTCTGTGCGACCCCATAGACGGCAGCCCACCAGGCTCCCCCGGCCCTGGGATTCTCCAGGCAAGAACACTGGAGTGGGTTGCCATTTCCTTCTCCAATGCATGAAAGTGAAAAGTGAAAGGGAAGTCGCTCAGTCGTGCCCGACTCTTAGCGACCTCATGGACTGCAGCCTACCAGGCTCCTCCGTCCATGGGATTTTCCAGGCAAGAGTACTGGAGTGGGGTGCCGTTGCCTTCTCCGGCAGTCTGGCAGCCACTTTTAAATCCTCATTTCCAAAAAACTTATCATTATTTCCCTTGTCTCATGATTCCCTGGAAGATCCCACTTGCAAGCCAAGCCTGTCATTATTTGACCTGACCTGAAAGTGAAAAAGCTTTTCCCTGGAGTGTTTGTCAGAAACATTTAGAGGGGGGCTTCCCTGGTAGCTCAGTGGTGAAGAATACACCTGTCAATGTGGGAGACACAGGTTTGATCCCTAATCCAGGATGATTGCACATGCCCTGGAGCAACTAAGACCGGGTGCCACAACTATTGAGCCTGCACTCTAGAGCCCACAAGCTGCAAGTACCGAGCCCACGTGCCACAACTACTGAATCCCGTGTGCCCTAGAGCCTGTGCTCCACAACAAGAGAAGCCACTGCAATGAGAAGCCTGTACACTGCATCTAGAGAGTAGCCCTCGCTTGCTACAACTAGAGAAAAGCCTACACAACAACAAAGACTCAGAGAAACTGAAAAAGAAATAACACTTAGATGAAGTTTTTTTAAAATCAGAGCTGCCTAGGGTGGTGCATATCTACTGGGGCAAAAGTGGGTAGCCCAAAACTTTAAAACAAAAGCCTGGGAAGTGAAATGACATACAATCTTTGGAAAGCTCTGACATATTACTGGTAATGATGTGAATGCACAGGGTGTGTGCATGCCCAGAGCAGGGCACACGTTCAAGAAAGACCCAACAAGACCCTAAGCAATCATTACAATCCTAGCTACAAATCTTTGCTACAATTAGCTATCTTAGCAAAGTAATAGAGCAAAGCTTTCTATATTAATGACACTGACTTGGTACTAATTTTAAGTAAAATTTATATTATTGATTTTAACACTCTGGACCAGCACTAAGAAAATGACCCCCCAAAGTATATTAAAGAAATGGCAAGATAATGAAAACAGTACATTTGAAACTATCTATTTAAAATCACATGTTAAATGATTCCATTTATAGGAAATGTCCAGAATAGGCAAATCTATAGAGACATAAAATAATCCATTGTATCTAGGGCTGAAGGCATTGGGTAAATGGGGAGTTGACTGCTAATGCATTGGGGATTTTGGCGGGGGGGGGGGGAACAATTAAAATATTCTGAAAGTAGATAGTGGCAATTTGTATGCAACTTTGTAAATATACTGAAACCACTGAGTTACATAATTTTAAAAGGTTAATTTCATCACTTTCATTAGCTGCTCAATCATTTTCAAATCTCTGTGACCCTGTGGACTGTAGTCGGCTAGACTCCTCTGTCCATGGAATTCTCCAGGCAAGAATACTGGAGTGGGTTGCCATTCCCTTCTCCAGTGGATCCTCCCAATGCAGAAATTGAACCTGGGTCTCCTGCATTGTGGGCATAATTTTTACTAAATTATATAATTTTAAAATCATTATAAAAATCTGTAATGCTAATTAAATAGCCAATAAATAGAATAAATGGAGCTCTAAATCCTCTAACCAAAAAAAAAAAAAAAAAAAAAAAAACAGGCAGGAAAATAGAAAACAGGTACCAAGAACAGATGGAAAAAAATAGAAAATAAAGCATAAGAAAACATTGTTCAACCAGTAAAACTGAAGATCTAATTGGCTTTATTAGGTGATTTGTGACTCAGATGCATCCAAGCTAACAACTAGAAGGGTGATCTGGGGGTTGTACAAAACAGAAGGTTTTTATAGAGAGAAGGATAACATAATGAACCTATTAGCAAAAAAAAAAAGAAAAGAATATTATTTTTAGGCCAAGACATCTTTTTTGAGGGGGGAAGGTAAAGGTAGGGGTTTTATCATGCAGATTGCCTCTTCTTCCTCTGAGTGGATATAGAGGGTCCATCTTGCAGGTGACCTCATTGGTGCTGACCAAAAAATTCAGGACTGGTTGATTAAGATTACATTTCTGGTGAAAGTCAAAATTGTAATTAGGTTAGTTACTTAATCTACATTTGCTATCATGGGCTTTAGCACAAGTTGTGTCATTTTGGGCCTGTCATTTTCTCTTTAACATTCCTCATTCCAAGATGAGAGTGCTACATATAGAAAAGTCAAGGGATGGGTCAGAATCTAATCTGTGATGTATTCATAAAACAATGTGGTTTTGAGAGTGGCACTAAGTCATAGAAATATTGTCAAATCTGGAAGATGAGATTCTAGGTTTTTTTTTTTTTTTTTCAGTTGCACTGGGGATGAAAGTATTTACCATGGATGAGGTTGCTTGGCTTTAAAATAAGTTATGGAAAGGATCAGTAAGAAGCAATAAGTTTTAAATACATTCATAGTCTAAATGTGTGCTTCCAATTTCATGAGAAGGTGGGAAACATGCAGTAATTAAAATGCAGAAAGATATGAAATGATGGGAGATCATATTTGAAATATTCAGATGTTACAAACAAGACAAACTAGATTAAAGATTTACTGAGCATGGTCCCACCATCAGAAAAAGATCCAGTTTCTTCTCAGTCAGTCTCTCCCATCAGGAAGTTTCCATAAGCATCTTATCCTTCTCCAACAGAGGGCACATAGACTGAAAACCACAAGCACAGAAAACTAACCAATCTGATCACATGGACCACAGCCTTGTCTCACTCAATGAAACTATGAACCATGCCGTGTAAGGCCACCCTAGATGGATGGGTCATGGTGGAGAGTTGTGATAAAACGTGGTCCACTGGAGAAGGGAATGGCAAACCACTTCAGTATTCTTGCCTTGAGAACCCCATTAACAGTATGAAAAGGCAAAAAGACAGGACACTGAAAGATGAACTCCCCATGTCAGTAGGTGCCCAGTATGCTACTGGAGATCAGTGGAGAAATAACTCCAGAAAGAATGAAGAGACAGAACCAAAGCAAAAACAACACCCAGTTGTGGATGTGACCGGTGATAGAAGTCAAGTCTGATTCTGTAAAGAGCAATATTGCATAGGAACGTGGAATGTTAGTTCCATGAATCAAGGCAAATTGGAAGTGGTCAAACAGCAGATGGCAAGAATGAACATGGACATTTTAGGAATCAACAAACTAAAATAGATTGGAATGGGTGAATTTAACTTCGATGACCATTATATCTACTACTGTGGGAAAGAATCCCTTAGAAGAAATGGAGCAGCCATCATAGTCAACAAAAGGATCCAAATGCAGTATTTGGATACAATCTAAAAAATGATAGAATGATCTCTATTCATTTCCAAGACAAACCATTCAATATCACAGTAATCCAAGTCTATGACCCAACCATTAATGCTGAAGAAGCTGAAGTTGAATGGTTCTATGAAGACCTATAAGACCTTCTAGAACTAACACCCAAAAAAGATGTCTGTTTCGTTATAGGGGACTGGAATTCCAAAGTTAGGAAGTCAAGAAATACCTGAAGTAACAGGCAAATTTGGCCATGGAGTGCAGAATGAGGCAGGGCAAAGGGTAACAGAGTTTTGCCGAGAGAACACACTGCTCATAGGAAACACCCTCTTCCAACAACACAAGAGAAGACTCTACACATGGACATAATCAGATGGTCAATACTGAAATCAGATTGATTATATTCTTTGCAGCCAAAGATGGAGAAGCTCTATACGGTCAGCAAAAACAAGACCAGAAGCTGACTGTGGCTCAGATCCTGAACTCCTTATTGCCAAATTCAGGTGAAATTCCTTGTTTTGGGGTGAAATGTTCTATAGATATCAATTAGGTCTAATAGGCCCATTGTATCTTTTAAAGTTTGTGTTTCCTTGCTAATTTTCTGTTTAGTTGATCTATCCATAGGTGTGAGTGGGTATTAAAGTCTCCAACTATTATTGTGTTACTGTTAATTTCCCCTTTCATACTTGTTAGTATTTCCTTACATATTTCAGTGTTCATATGTTGGGTGCATATATATTTAAAATTGTTATGTATTCTTCTTGGATTGATCCCTTGATCATTATGTAGTGTCCTTCTTTGTTTCTTTTCATAGCCTTTATTTCAAAGTCTATTTTATCTGATATGAGTATCATTACACCTGCTTTCTTTTGGAGTGAAATATCTTTTTCCAGCCCCTTACTTTCAGTCTGTGTATGTCCCTTGTTTTGAGGTCAGTCTCTTGTAGACAGAATATATAAGGGTCTTGCTTTTGTATCCATTCAGCCAGTCTTTGTCTTTTGGTTGGGGCATTCAACCTATTTACATTAAAGGTAATTATTGATAAGTATGATCCCATTGCCATTTACTTTGTTGTTTTGGGTTCGAGTTTATGCACCTTTTCTGTGTTTTGTGTCTAGAGAAGATCCTTTAGCATTTGTTGGAGAGCTGGTTTGGAGTTGCTGAATTCTCTCAGGTTTTGCTTGTCTGTAAAGCTTTTGATTTCTCCTTCATATTTGAATGAGATCCTTGCTTAGTACAGTAATATGAATTGTAGGTTTTCCTCTTTCATCACTTGAAGTATGTCCTGCCATTCCCTTCTGGCCTGAAGAGTTTCTATCGAAAGATCAACTGTTATCCTTATGGGAATCCCCTTGTGTGTTGTTGTTTTCCCTTGCTACTTTTAATATTTGTTCTTTGTGTTTGATCTTTGTTAATTTGATTAATTATTTCAGAAGAAATGGAGTAGCCTTCATGGTCAACAAAAGAGTCTGAAATGCAGTACTTGGATGCAATCTCAAAAATGACAGAATGATCTCTGTTCATCTCCAAGGCAAACCATTCAATATCATAGTTATCCAAGTCTATGCCCCAACCAGCAATGCTGAAGAAGCTGAAGTTGAAAGATTTTATGAAGACCTACAAGACCTTTTAGAACTAACACCCAAAAAAGATGTCCTTTTCATTATAGGGGACTGGAATGCAAAAGTAGGAAGTCAAGAAACACCTGGAGTAACAAGCAAATTTGGCCTTGGAATGCAGAATGAAGCAGGGCAAAGACTAATAGAGTTTTGCCAAGAAAATGCATTGGTCATAGCAAACACCCTCTTTCAACAACACAAGAGAACACTCTACACATGGACATCACCAGATGGTCAACACCAAAATCAGATTGATTATATTCTATGTAGCCAAAGATGGAGAAGCTCTATACAGTCAACAAAAACAAGACCAGGAGCTGACAGTGGCTCAGATCATGAACTCCTTATTACCAAATTCCAGACTCAAATTGAAGAAAGTAGGGAAAACTGCTAGATCATTCAGGTATGACCTAAATCAAATCCCTTATGATTATACAGTGGAAGTGAGGAATAGATTTAAGGGACTAGATCTGATAGATAGAGTGCCTGATGAACTATGGAATGAGGTTCGTGACATCGTACGGGAGACAGGGATCAAGACCATCCCCATGGAAAAGAAATGCAAAAAAGCAAAATGGCTGTCTGGGGAGGCCTTACAAATAGCTGTGAAAAGAAGAGAGGCGAAAAGCAAAGGAGAAAAGGAAAGATATAAGCANAAGGATGGGCTCGATAAAGGACAGAAATGGTATGCACCTAACAGAAGCAGAAGATATAATACACAGAAGAGCTGTAGAAAAAAGATCTTCATGACCAAAATAATCATGATGTTGTGATCACTCACCTACAGCCAGATATGTTGGAATGTGAAGTCAAGTGGGCCTTAGGAAGCATCACTATGAACAAAGCTAGTGGAGGTGATGGAATTCCAGTTGAGCTATTTCAAATCCTGAAAGATGATGGTGTGAAAGTGCTGCACTCAATATGCCAGCAAATTTGGAAAACTCAGCAGTGAACACATGACTGGAAAAGGTCTGTTTTCATTCCAATCCTAAGGAAAGGCAATGCCAAAGAATGTTCAAATTACTTCAGAATTGCACTCATCTCACACGCTAGTAAAGTGATGCTTAAAATTCTCCAAGCCAAGCTTCAGCAATACATGAACCATGAAATTCCAGATGTTCAAGCTGGTTTTAGAAAAGGCAGAGGAACCAAAGATCAAATTGCCAACATCTGCCTAATCATCGAAAGAGCAAGAGAGTTGGAGAAAAACATCTATTTCTGCTTTATTGACTATGCCAAAGCCTTTGACTTTGTGGATCACAATAAACTGTGGAAGATTCTGAAAGAGATGGCAATACCAGACCACCTGACCTGCCTCTTGAGAAACATGTATTCAGGTCAGGAAGCAACAGTTAGAACTGTTGCAACAGACTGGTTATAAATAGGAAAAGGAGTACGTCAAGTCTATATATTGTCACCCTCCCTGCTTATTTAAATTCTATGCAGAGTACATGATGAGTAACTCTGGGTTGGAAGAAGCACAAGCTTGAATCAACATTGCCACAGAAATATCAATAACCTCAGATATGCAGATGACACAACTCTTATGGCAGAAAGTGAAGAATAACTAAAGAGCCTCCTGATGAAAGTGAAAGAGAAGAGTGAAAATTGACTTAAAGCTCAACCTTCAGAAAACTAAGTTCATGGCATCCAGTCCCATCACTTCATGTCTAATAGATGGGGAAACAGTGGAAACAGTGGTTGACTTTATTTTTCTGGGCTCCAAAATCACTGCAGATGGTATTACAGCCATGACATTAAAAGACGTTACTCCTTGGAAGGAAAGCTATGACCAACCTAGACAGCATATTAAAAAGCAGAGATATTATTTTGTCAACAAAGGTCTGTCTAGTCAAGGCTATGGTTTTTCCTGTGGTCATGTATGGATGTGAGAGTTGGACTGTGAAGAAGGCTGAGCGCCAAAGAATTGATGCTTTTGAACTGTGGTGTTGGAGAAGACTCTTGAGAGTCCCTTGGACTGCAAGGAGATCCAACCAGTCCATTTTGAAGAGATCAACCTTGGCATTTCTTTGGAAGGAATGATGCTAAAGCTGAAAGTCCAGTACTTTGGCCACCTCATGCAAAGAGTTGACTCATTGGAAAAGACTCTGATGCTGGGAGGGATTGGGGGCAGGAGGAGAAGCAGACGACTGAGGATGAGATGGCTGGATGGCATCACAGACTCGATGGACGTGAGTCTGAGGGAAATCTGGGAGATGGTGATGAACAGGGAGGCCTGGTGTGCTGTGATTCATGGGGTCGCAAAGAGTCAGACATGACTGAGCGACTGAACTGAACTGAACTGTGGTGTTTTGCCTTGGGTTTATCCTTTTTGGACTCTCTGGGTTTCTTGGACTTGGGTGGCTGTTTCCTTCCCCATTTTAGAGAAGTTTTCAACTATTATCTCCACAAGTATTTTTTTCATGGTCTTTCTTTTTGTCTTCTTCTTCTGGGACTCCTATGCTTCGAATGTTGGGGCATTTCACATTGCCCCAGAGGTCTCTGAGGTTGTCTTCATTTATTTTAATTCTTTTTTTTTCTTTTTTCTTCTCTGCTTCATTTATTTCTACCATTCTATCTTCCACCTCACTTATCCTATCTTTTGCTTCAGTTATTCTACTGTTGGTTCCCTCCAGAGTGCTTTGATCTCATTTATTTTATTATTCATTACGTAGTGACTCTTTTTTGTTTCTTCTAGGTCCTTGTCAAACATTTCTTGCATCTTCTCAATCCTTGTCTCCAGGCTATTTATATGTAAGTCCATTTTGTTTTCAAGACTTTGGATCATTTTTACTATCATTATTCTGAATTCCTTTTCAGGTAGACTCTCTATCCCATCCTCTTTGGTTTGGTGGGCATTTATCCTGTTCCTTTATCTGCTGAGTATGTCTCTGCCCTTTCATCTTGTTTAGATTGCTGTGTATGGGGTGGCCTTTCCGTATTCTGGCAGTTTTTCACTCCTCTTTATTGTGGAGATTTCTCCCTGTGGGTAGGGTTAGATGAGTGGCTTGTCAAGGTTCCCTGGCTGGGGAAGCTTGTGTTGGCATTCTGGTGGGTGGAGCTGGATCTCTTCTCTCTGGAGTGCAATGAAGTGTCCAGTAATGAGTTTTGAGATGTCTATGGGTTTGGTGTGACTTTGGGCAGCCTGTATATTAAAGCTCAGGGCTATGTTCCTGTGTTTCTGGAGAATTTGAATGGTATGTCTGCTCTGGAACTTGTTGGCCCTTGGCTGGACCTTGGTTTCAGTGTAGGTATGGAGGCTTTTGGATGAGGTCTTACCAATTAACCTTCCCTGGAGTCAGGAGTTCTCTGGCATTCTCAGGTTTTTGACTTAAGCCCCCTGCCTCTGGTTTTCAGTCTTATTCTTACAGTAGCCTCAAGACTTCTCCATCCATACAGCACCAATGATAAAAATCTGGGTTAATGGAGAAAAGATTCTCCACAGTGAGGGACACCCAGAAAGGTTCACTGAATTACATGGAGAAGAGAAGAGGGAAGAGGGAGATAGAGATGACCAGGAGAAGAAGAGGGGGAATCAAAAGGGGAGAAAGCAATCTAGCCAGTAATCAAATCCCTAAGTGTTCTCCACAGCCTGGAACACCCAGAGAGGTTCATGGAGTTACATAGAGAATAGAAGAGGGAGGAAGGAGATCAAGGTGACCAGGAGGACAAGATGGGGGGTCAAAAGCAGAGAGACTGATCTAGCCAGTAATCAGTTCCTTAAGTGTTCTCCATAGCCCAGAATACCCAAACAGATTCACAGAGTTGGGTAGAGAAGAGAAGGGGTAGGGAGGAGATAGAGGTGACCTAGGGGAGAAAAATGAGGGTCAAACAGGGGAGAGGGCAATCAAGCCAGTAATTACACTCCTAAATAAAAATGGATACTGAAGATTGGATTATTAAAGGTACAGAATTGATAACAAATACCAAAAAGCAAAGATTAAAAATCTAGAGTAGAGGTTAGACTCTCAAAAATATTTTTAAAAGATCACAAAAGTTATAAAAAAAATATATGAAATTTGCTTTAAAAATGAGATAGAGGTGACCTAGGGGAGAAAAATGAGGGTCAAACAGGGGAGAGGGCAATCAAGCCAGTAATTACACTCCTAAATAAAAATGGATACTGAAGATTGGATTATTAAAGGTACAGAATTGATAACAAATACCAAAAAGCAAAGATTAAAAATCTAGAGTAGAGGTTAGACTCTCAAAAATATTTTTAAAAGATCACAAAAGTTATAAAAAAAATATATGAAATTTGCTTTAAAAATAGGGTCTTTTTTGACAAGGTAATAGTAGGTAGGTAATAAAAATGAAAATTAAAGGAGTAATAAAGGACTTAAATTTAAAATACATTAAAAATTTTTAAAATGATTATAGTAAAAATATATCTAGGAATTTCTCTGGAGCTGTTGCAGGCAGTGTGGAGTCAGTTCAGTTTCAGATAGTTCCTTGTTCCAGCTTATACTTCTCAAGGTGTATAGGCCTCTTCCAATGCAGTTGGTGCTAACTACATGGTTTTAATCTGTTGCACCTGTTACTTCCAAAGTGGTTCCCTCTGTTTATTTTGTCTTCTTCTGTTTGCAAGTCTCTTTAGTGTCTAATTTCCTCCCTGACATAGGGAGGTGAAGGTGGTCATTTACTTAGGCTCACTTGTCAGTCGTGCTGTGGGGAGGGAGGAACACTGCAAACAAATATCACTGGCAAGTGTGGGGAGTGCTCATAGTGTCTCAGCCACACTGGGTTTGCCCCTGTTCACAGCATGTGTGCTTTCCCAGGTCCGAGCAGCTCAGGTGACCAGGTACTTGGCGAGCACACTCTCCTCAGGTGGAGCGGTGCATCTTATCACCTCCCTGGTCCCAGCCACTCGGTTTCTTGGGTGGGGAGCAGGAGCGCTGTCTCAGGTGTGCCATGTGTCTCCTCTGGGGAGCTGATCTCTGGCTGTGACCCTCCTGTTGGATGTCAACCATCCAGGATCCCAGGAAGACTTGGTTAGCAGCTGGGAGCCTGCTCACAGTTTGGTAGAGGATGCAGTCTCTGGGGCTGAGATTACGCCTTTCTGTCTCTGGCTGTCACTCGCCTACCTCTCTGCCTCTGGTGGGGGATAGGCCAGTTTGCAGCAGGCTAGCTCTCCTCTGGTATTCACTCAGTCCTTTGTTCTGTGAGTGGGCCGGCAGTGCCTTAGGTTAGAGCTTTTCATGGGAAAGTTTTTTCTCTCTCTGGATATCCCACAGTTTGGGTTTTTATCTCACATTAGCTCCCTCAGATTGTCCTCAGGGCATTCAGGCCTGGTCCCTACCCTAAGCAATGCAGCCCACGCCTCCCTGTTCAGCCCCCACTTGCTGGTGGTGGATGCGAGTGTCTGGGCTACTCCTCCACTGGAAGTTGCCATTAGGCATGTAATCCGTGGGTTTTATCTATTTTTCCTCCCGGTTATGTTGCCCTCTGAGATTCCAAGACTCCTGACAGACCTGCCGGTGAGAGGGTTTCTCGGTGTTTGGAAACTTCTTCTCTTTTATGACTCCCTCCCTGGGATGGATCTTCGTCCCTAATTCTTTTGTCCCTCTGCTTATCTTTTATATTTTCTCCTTCCTCCTTTTGAAGAAAATGGGCTGCCTTTCTGGGTACCTGGTGTCCTCTGCCAGCATTCAGATGTTGTTTTGTGAAATTTGCTTAGCATTCAAATGATCTTTCAATGAATTTGTTGGGGAGAAAGTGGTCTACTCATCCTATTCCTCCGCCATCTTAAGACTGCCCTGTATAATGGCATTTCTATCAATGATTCATCTCCTTTATGTTATTCCATCATAATAGAATCTGTGTTTGTTATCTCTCCTAATATAGATGTATCATTCTCTTTCATACATCAGATGTTTGTTAAGCAACTACTATGTGTCAGAGCTTTGCAGGCAGTGGACATAGTGCAGTTAAAAAAATCTTTGTCCTCATGAATTTATATTTTATTCCCAGGTTAGGTAGAGATATACAATAAGCAAAGAAGCCAAATATATCATATAATCACTAAGAGCTATGGAGAAAAAACAGGCAGAGAGAAAGAACTCAATTAACTAAGTTCAGTTCAGTTCAGTCGCTCAGTCGTGTCCGACTCTTTGCGACCCCATGAATCGCAGCACGCCAGGCGTCCCTGTTCATCACCATCTCTCGGAGTTCACTCAGACTCACATCCATTGAGTCAGTGATGCCATCCAGCCATCTCATCCTCGGTCGTCCCCTTCTCCTCCTGCCCCCAATCCCTCCCAGCATCAGAGTCTTTTCCAATGAGTCAACTCTTCACATGAGGTGGCCAAAGTACTGGAGTTTCAGCTTTAGCATCATTCCTTCCAAAGAAATCCCAGGGTTGATCTCCTTCAGAATGGACTGGTTGGATCTCCTTGCAGTCCAAGGGACTCTCAAGAGTCTTCTCCTCAGTCAAAGGCTTTGGCATAGTCGATAAAGCAGAAGTAGATGTTTTTCTGGAACTCTCTTGCTTTTTCCATGATCCAGCAGATGTTGGCAATTTGATCTCTGGTTCCTCTGCCTTTTCTAAAGCCAGCTTGAACATCAGGGAGTTCACGGTTCACGTATTGCTGAAGCCTGGCTTGGAGGATTTTGAGCATTACTTTACTAGCATGTGAGATGAGTGCAATTGTGCGGTAATTGGAGCATTCTTTTGCATTGCCTTTCTTTGGAATTGGAATGAAAACTGACCTTTTCCAGTCCTGTGGCCACTGCTGAGATGGAATCAGAATGAACACTACTTGTTCTATGTTTTTCAGTTTTATCATTAATATAGGAAATCTGAGACTGTGTGGAATTGATATTGAGAAGGTCATGTTCAGAATTACATCTTGTTATTAATCAATGCATCATTTAAAGTAGACATGCTGAGTTTTTAGCCACATCCTCAAAATATACATGGTGTGCTGCTGCTGCTGCTAAGTCGCTTCAGTCGTGTCCGACTCTGTGCGACCCCACAGATGGCAGCCCATTGGGCTCCGCCATCCCTGGGATTCTCCAGGCAAGAACACTGGAGTGGGTTGCCATTTCCTTCTCCAATGTGTGAAAGTGAAAAGTGAAAGTGAAGTCACTCAGTCGTGTCTGACTCAGCGACCCCATGGACTGCAGCCCACCAGGCTCCTCCGTCCATGGGAGTTTCCAGGCAAGAGTACTGGAGTGGGATGCCATTGCCTTCTCCGATACATGGTGTATACATACACTATTCTTTTTTAAAATTGAAGTATAGCTGCTTTACAGTGTTGTTTCTTTGTTTTTATTTTTTTCAACTTTTTATATTCAATTTTAACCATGTTATTAATGGCAGAATTGTTTTGCTCTGAGGGATATCTCTTTGCAGAATCTTAGTAAGTTTGAGATTAGAAACAAAAACTTTACTGAGATGTATGTGCGCTTACTTCTTTTGCACATTTCTTATTGGATGTTTTAAATTATAGAGAAATAGCACAGTAATTTTTTTTTTAAATAACAATGTATCTTATTCATGATTAACTCTGCAACTTCATGAAAAAAGCCCATTTTCCCACTGTTAGTTTTGCATGACAAAAAGCTCATATCATTAATCATTTCTGTGGAATATATCCTTACAATTCATAACTGAACGGAACCTATGAATTTGGTAATTTTCTAGTAGAAAATCACAGACTCCAACCCAGATCTACTCAATTAGTAGTCTGCACTTTAACAACATCTCCAAGTGATCATTTGCAAATTCAGTCTGAAAAAACACTAGTATATTGCAATATTCTAGAAAGGAAAAGAATAAAATAACATAATGGAAAGATTAAGATTAGGCCATCGGCATAATAACTGCAGCTTTGACTATCATTGGCTCTGATCATCTGTCTTGAAAAGGAGAAAAAAAAGAGCTAAACTGAGATGTAAACAAGAATACTATTCCCTACTATCACCTGTAATCAATGGTAGGATGCACCAACATTTCCTTAAGTAGACCTATACTTGTTAAACATTTAAACACCCCTGGTGGTCTAGAACTTGTGCTTCTGCTGCAGGGGGTGTGAGTTCGATCCCTGGTCAGGGAACTAAGATACCGCATGCCACAGTTCAGTTCATTTCAGTTGCTCAGTCATGTCTGACTCTTTACAACTCCATGGACTGTATCACGCCAGACTTCCCTGTCCATCACCAACTCCCAGAGCTCACTCAAACTCGTGACCATCGAGTTGGTGATGACATCCAGCCATTTCATCCTCTGTCATCCCCTTCTCCTCCTGCCTTCAGTCTTTCCCAGCATCAGAGTCTTTTCCAATGAGTCCATTTTTCACATCTTGTGGCCAAACTATTGGAGCTTCAGCTTCAACATCAGTCCTTCCAACGAATATTCAGGACTGATTTCCTTTAGGACTAATTAGTTTGATCTCTGTGCAGTCCAAGGATCTCTCAAGAGTCTTCTCCAACACCACAGTTCAAAACTATCAATTCTTCGGTGCTCAGCTTTCTTTATAGTCCAATTCTCACATCCACACATTTCTACTGGAAAAACCATAGATTTGACTAGATGGACCTTTGTTGGCAATGTCTCTTTTTTCAACATGCTGTCTAGGTTGGTCATAACTTTTCTTACAAGGAGCAAGCGTCTTTTTATTTTTCCTGGCTTCAGTCACCATCTTCAGTGATTTTGGAGCCCCAAAAATAAAGTCCCACATTGTTTCCATTGTTTCTCCATCTACTTGGCATGAAGTGATGGGACCAGATGCCATGATCTTAGTTTTCTGAATGTTGAGTTTTAAGCCAACTTTTTCACTTTCCTGTATCACTTTCATTAAGAGGCTCTTTAGTTCTTGGATTTCTGCCATAAGGTTGGTGTCATCTGTGTATCTGAGGTTATTGATATTTCTCCCAGCAATCTTGGTTCCAGCTTGTGCTTCATCCAGCCTGGCATTTCACATGATGTACTCTGCACATAAGTTAAATAAACAGGGTGACAATATACAGCATTGACATACTCCTTTCCTGATTTGGAACCAATCGTTTATTCCATGTTCAGTTCTAACTGTTGCTTCTTGACCTGCATACAGATTTCTCAGGAGGCAGGTCAGGTTGTCTGGTATTCCCGTCTCTTGAAGAATTTTCCACAGTTTGTTGTAATCCACACAAAGACTTTGGAGTAATCACTGAAGAAGAAGATGTTTTTTTCTGGAATTCTCTTGCTTTTTCTATGATCCAATGGATGTTGGCAATTTGATCCTCTGCCTTTTCTAAATCCAACTTGAATGTCTGGAATTTCACAACTCATGTTCTATTCAAGCCTGGCTTGGACAATTTTGAGCATTACTTTGCTAGTATATGAGATGAGTGCAATTGTGCAGTAGTTTGAACATTCTTTGGCATTGCCTTTCTTTGGGATTGGAATGAAAACTGAACTGTTCCAGTCCTGTTGCCACTGCTGAGTTTTCCAAATTTGCTGGCATATTGAGTACAACACTTTAACAGCATCATCTGTTAAGATTTGAAATATCTCAACCAGAATTCCATCACCTCCACTATCTTTGTTGGTAGTGATGCTTCCTGGGGCCCACTTGACTTCACATTCCAGGATGTGTGGCTCTTGGTAAGAGATCACACCATCATGGTTATCTGGGTCATGAAAATCTTTCTGTATAGGTTTTCTGTGTATTCTTTCCACCTCTTCTCAGTATCTTCTGCTTCTGTTTGGTCCATACCTTTCTACATCTTTGTTTATTTTGGCTGTGCTGGGTCTTTGTTGTTGCATTTCAGACTCTTTTGTTGACTATGTGGGATATTCCATTTCTTCTAAAGGATTATTGCCCACAGTAGTAGATATAATGGTCATCTGAGTTAAATTCGCACATTCTAGTACATTTTAGTTCACTGATTCCTAAAATGTGGAGGTTCAGTCTTGTCGTCTCCTGTTTGACCAGTTCCAATTTATCTTTATTCATAGACCTAACATTCCAGGTACCTATGTAATTATTGTTCCCTACCACATCAGATTTTACTTCCATCACCTGTCACATCCACAACTGGGCATTGTTTCTGCTTTGGTTCCATCTCTTCATTCTTTCTGGAGTTATCTCTCCACTCTTCTCCAGTAGCATATTGGATACCTACTGACCTGGCTAGTACCTACCGACCTGGCTAGTTCATATTTCAGTTTCATGTTTTCTGCCTGTTAATGGGGTTCTCAAGGCAAGAATACTGAAGTGGTTTGCCATTCCCTTTTGCAGTGGACCATGTTTTGTCAAAACTCTCCACAATGACCCATCCATCTTGGGCAGCCCTATAGGGAATGGATCATAGTTTCATTGAGTGAGACAAAGCTGTGGTCCATGTGATCAATTTGATTAGTTTTCTATGATTGTGCTTTTCATTCTGCCTGCCCTCTGAGGTATAAAGATAAGAGGCTTATGGAAGCTTCCTCATGGGAGAGACTGACTGTGAGAGAAACTTGGTCTTCTTCTGATGGGCAGGCCATGCTCAGTTCAGTTTACTTCAGTCGTTCATTCCTGTCTGATTCTTTGTCACTCCATGGACTACAGCATGCTAGGCCTCCCTGTCCATCATCAACCCCCAGAGTTTACTCAAACTCATTTCCATTGAGTCAGTGATGCCATCCAACCATCTCATCCTCTGTGGTCCCCTTCTCCTACCACCTTCAGTCTTTCCCAGCATCAGGGTCTTTCCAAATGAGTCAGTTCTTTGCATCAGGTGGCCAAAGTATTGGAGTTTCAGCTTCAGCATCAGTCCTTCCAATGAACACCCAGGACTGATCTTCTTTAGGATGGACTGGTTGGATCTTCTTGCAAGCCAAGGGTGTTCAAGGGTCTTTTCCAACACCACAGTTAAAAAGCATCAATTCTTTGGTGCTCAGCTCACTTTATAGTCCATTTCTCACATCCATATAAGACTACTGGAAAAACCATAGCTTTGTCTAGATGGACTTTTATTGGCTAAGTAATGTGTCTACTTTTTAATATGTGTCTATGTTGGTCTTAATCTTTCTTCTAAGGAGAAATCATCTTTTAATTTCATAACTACAGTCTCCAACTGCAGTGATTTTGGAGCCCAAAAATAAAGTCTGCTACTGTTTCCACTGTTTCCCCATCTATTTGCCATGAAGTGATGGAACCAGATGCCATGATATTAGTTTTCTGAATGCTGAGTTTTAAGCCAACTTTTTCACTTTCCTGTATCACTTTCATCAAGAGGCTCTTTAGTTCTTTGCTTTCTGCCATACTGTAGTGTCATCTGCATATCTGAGGTTATTGATATTTCTCCCAGAAATCTTGATTGCAGCTTGTGCTTCATCCAGCCTGGCATTTCACGTGATATTCTCTGCATGTAAGTTAAATAAGCAGGGTGACAATATAAGGCATTGACATAATCTTTTCCCAATTTGGAGCCAGTCTGTTGTTCCATGTCCAGTTCTACTGTTGCTTCTTGACCTGCATACATATTTCTCAGGAGGCAGATCAGGTGGTCTGGTATTCCCATCTCTTGAAGAATTTTCCACAGTTTGTTGTAATGCACACAGTCAAAGGCTTTGGTGTAATCACTGAAGCAGGAGATGATTTTTTTTTTTTCCCCAGAATTCTCTTGCTTTTTCTATGATACAATGGATGTCAGCAATTTGATCCTTTGCCTTTTCTAAATCCAGCTTGAATGTCTGGAATTTCACAGCTCACATTTTGTTCAAGCCTGGCTTGGACAATTTTGAGCATTACTTTGCTAGCGTGTGAGATGAGTGCAGTTGTGCAGTGGTTTGAACATTCTTTGGCATTGTATTTCTTTGAGATTGAAATGAAAACTGACCTGTTCCAGTCCTGTGGCCATTGCTGTGTTTTCCAAACTTGCTGGCATATTGAGTGCAGCACTTGAACAGCATCGTCTCTTAAGATTTGAAATAGCTCAACTGGAATTCCATCACCTCCACTAGCACTGTTCGTAGAGATGCTTCCTAAGGCCTACCTGACTTTGCCTTCCAGGATGTCTGGCTCTAGGTGAGTGATCACATCATCGTGATTATCTGAGTCATGAAGACCTTTTTTTATATTTCTTTTGTGTATTCTTGCCACCTCTTCTTAATATCTTCTGCTTCTGTTCAGTTCAGTTCAGTCACTCAGTCGTGTCTGATTCTTTGTGACCCCTTGAATCGCAGCACGCCAGGCCTCCCTGCTTCTATTAGGTCCATACAATTTCTGTCCTTTACTGAGCCCATCTTAGCAGAAATGTTCCCCTGGTATCTCTAATTTTCTTGAAGAGATGTCTAGTCTTTCCCTTTCTAATGTTTTCCTCTATTTCTTTGCACTGATCACTGAGCAGGGCTTTCTTATCTCTCCTTGCTGTTCTCTGGAGCGCTGCATTCAAATGGATGTACCTTTCCTTTTCTCCTTTGCCTTTCGCTTCTCTTCTTTTTACAGCTATTCATAAGGTCTCCTCAGACAACCATCTTGCCATTTTGCATTTCTTTTTCCTGAGGATGATCTTTATCCCTGCCTCCTGTACAATATCACAAACCTCCATCCATAGTTCTTGAGTTACTCTTTCAGATCTAATCCCTTGAATATATTTCTCACTTCCACTGTATTATCATAAGGGACTTGATTTAGGCCAGACCTGAATGGTCTGGCATTTCACGTGATATTCTCTGCATGTAAGTTAAATAAGCAGGGTGACAATATAAGGCATTGACATAATCTTTTCCCAATTTGGAGCCAGTCTGTTGTTCCATGTCCAGTTCTACTGTTGCTTCTTGACCTGCATACATATTTCTCAGGAGGCAGATCAGGTGGTCTGGTATTCCCATCTCTTGAAGAATTTTCCACAGTTTGTTGTAATGCACACAGTCAAAGGCTTTGGTGTAATCACTGAAGCAGGAGATGATTTTTTTTTTTTCCCCAGAATTCTCTTGCTTTTTCTATGATACAATGGATGTCAGCAATTTGATCCTTTGCCTTTTCTAAATCCAGCTTGAATGTCTGGAATTTCACAGCTCACATTTTGTTCAAGCCTGGCTTGGACAATTTTGAGCATTACTTTGCTAGCGTGTGAGATGAGTGCAGTTGTGCAGTGGTTTGAACATTCTTTGGCATTGTATTTCTTTGAGATTGAAATGAAAACTGACCTGTTCCAGTCCTGTGGCCATTGCTGTGTTTTCCAAACTTGCTGGCATATTGAGTGCAGCACTTGAACAGCATCGTCTCTTAAGATTTGAAATAGCTCAACTGGAATTCCATCACCTCCACTAGCACTGTTCGTAGAGATGCTTCCTAAGGCCTACCTGACTTTGCCTTCCAGGATGTCTGGCTCTAGGTGAGTGATCACATCATCGTGATTATCTGAGTCATGAAGACCTTTTTTTATATTTCTTTTGTGTATTCTTGCCACCTCTTCTTAATATCTTCTGCTTCTGTTCAGTTCAGTTCAGTCACTCAGTCGTGTCTGATTCTTTGTGACCCCTTGAATCGCAGCACGCCAGGCCTCCCTGCTTCTATTAGGTCCATACAATTTCTGTCCTTTACTGAGCCCATCTTAGCAGAAATGTTCCCCTGGTATCTCTAATTTTCTTGAAGAGATGTCTAGTCTTTCCCTTTCTAATGTTTTCCTCTATTTCTTTGCACTGATCACTGAGCAGGGCTTTCTTATCTCTCCTTGCTGTTCTCTGGAGCGCTGCATTCAAATGGATGTACCTTTCCTTTTCTCCTTTGCCTTTCGCTTCTCTTCTTTTTACAGCTATTCATAAGGTCTCCTCAGACAACCATCTTGCCATTTTGCATTTCTTTTTCCTGAGGATGATCTTTATCCCTGCCTCCTGTACAATATCACAAACCTCCATCCATAGTTCTTGAGTTACTCTTTCAGATCTAATCCCTTGAATATATTTCTCACTTCCACTGTATTATCATAAGGGACTTGATTTAGGCCAGACCTGAATGGTGCAGATGGTGATTGCAGCCATGAAATTAAAAGATGCTTACTCTTTGGAAGGAAAGTTATGACCAACCTAGATAGCATATTAAAAAGCAGAGACATTACTTTGCAAACAAAGGTCCGTCTAGTCAAGGCTATGGTTTTTCCAGTGGTCACGTATGTTATGGATGTGAAAGTTGGACTGTGAAGAAAGCTGAGCACTGAAGAATTGATGCTTTTGGAGAAGACTCCTGAGAGTTCCTTGGACTGCAAGGAGATCCAACCAGTCCATCCTAAAGGAGATCAGTCCTGGGTGTTCACTGGAAGGACTGATGCTAAAGCTGAAACTCCAATACTTTGGCCATCTCATGTGAAGAGTTGAGTCAGTGGAAAAGACCCAGATGCTGGGAGGGATTGGGGGCAGGAGAAGAAGGGGACGACAGAGGATGAGATGGCTGGATGGCATCACCAACTCGATGGACATGCGTTTGAGTAAACTCCAGGTGTTGGTGATGGACAGGGAGGCCTGGCGTGGGATCGCAAAGAGTCAGACACGACTGAGTGACTGAACTGAACTGAATTGGTTAGTGGTTTTCCCTACTTTCTTCAATTTAAGTCTGAATTGGGCAATAAGAAGTTCAGGATCTGAGCCCCAGTCAGCTCCCAGTCTTGTTTTGGTTGACTGTATAGAGCTTTATCACATTTGGCTGCAAAAAATATAATCAATTTTATGTCAGTATTGACCATTTGGTGATGTCCATGGGTAGAGTCTTCACTTGTATTGTTGGAAGAGGGTGTTTACTATGACCAGTGCATTCTCTTGGTAGAATTCTATTGGCTTTGCCCTGCTTCATTCTGTTCTCCAAGGCCAAATTTGCCTATTACTCAGGTATTTTTTGACCTCTTACTTTTGCATTCCAGTCCCGTATAATGAAAAGGGCATCGGTTTTGGGTGTTAGTTTCAGAAGGTCTTGTAGGTCTTCATAGAACTTTTAAACTTCACCTTCTTCAGCATTAATGGTCAGGGCATAGACTTGGATTACTGTGACATTGATTTTTTTTTTTTTTTTGTCTTGGAAATGAACAGAGATCATTCTATCACTTTTGAGATTGCATCCAAGTACTGCACTTCAGACTCTCTTGTTGACTATGATGGCCACTCCATTTCTTCCTAGGAATTGTTGCCCACAGTAGTAGATATAATGGTCATCTGAGTTAAATTCACCCATTCCACTCTAGTTTAGTTTGTTGATTCCTAAAATGTCCATGTTCCCTCTTGCCATCTCCTGTTTGACCACTTCCAATTTGCTTTGATTCATGGACCTGACATTCCTGGTTCCTAGCAATATTACTCTTTACAGCATTGGACCTTGCTTCTATCACCATCATATCCACAACTGGGTGCTGTTTTTGCTTTGGCTCTGTCTCTTTATTCTTTCTGGAGTTATTTCTCCATTGATCTCCACCCTACACGGCATGGCTCACAGTTGCACTGAATTGGACAAGGCTGTGGTCCATATGATCAGATTGGTTAGTTTTCTGTGCATGTGGTTTTCAGTCTGTCTGTCCTCTGCTGGAGAAGGATAAGATGCTTATGGAAGCTTCCTGATGGGAGAGATTGCCTGAGGGGGAAACTGGTCTTGTTCTGGTGGGTGGGGCCATACTCAGTAAAATTTTAATCCAATTTTCTGTTGGTGGGTGAGGCTGTGTTCCCTCCCTGTTATTTACCTGGGGCCCTATGGTCGAAGTAATGAAGAAAATGGTGACCTCCTTCAAAATTTCCCAGGCCTGCACTGCTACACTCAGGGCTCCTAATCCTGCAGCAGGCCACTGCTGACCCATGCTTCCACTGGAGACTCATGGACACTCACAGGCAAGTCTGGGTCAGTCTCTTGTGTGGTCACTACTCCTTTCTCCTGGGTCCTGATGTGTACGAGGTTCTGTGTGTGCCCTCCAGGAGTCCGTTTCCCAGTCTTGTATAAGTTCTGGTGGCTCTATGTTGGGTTTAATGGCAACATCCTCCAAGAGGGCTTATGCTATATGCAGGTCTGCTGCACCCAGAGCCCCTGTGGCAGGACACTGCTGACCAGTACCTCAGCAGGATACACTCAAACACAGTTTTGTCTCAGTCTCTGTGGGGTCTCTGGGTCCTGTTCAGTAAATCTTTAATACAATTTTCTGTTGATGGGCGGGGCTGTGTTCCCTCCCTGTTTTTTGATCTAAGACCAAACTATGGTGAAGGTAATGAAGATAATGGTGTCCTCCTTAAAAAGATCCTATGCACTCACTGCCACACTCAGTGCCCTGGACCCTGCAGCAGGCCACTGCCAACCCACGCCTCTGCTGGAGACTCCTTGAGACTCACAGGCAAGTATGGGTCAGTCTCATGTAGGGTCACTGCTCCTTTCTCCTGGATCCTGGTATGCATATGGTTTTGTTTGTGCCCTCCAAGAGTCTGTTTTCCCAGTCCTGTGTAATTTCTGGCAGGTCTATGGTGGGATTAATGGCAGCCTCCACCACATGATGTAGCCAAATAATAATTACAAAATTAAAAATTATTAATGAAGAGCAGGCTACAAAATAGAAAAAAATTGTATTGATAAACCCATTAATTGACATAATATATTTGACACATTTCTCAAGTCAGCACTTTCTAAAGTTGTTCTTTGTGTATTGAGGGATATGGGAGAAGAAGAAGAAATGGCGAGGGGAGAGGGCAAGGATAGACAGGGGAATGGTAGGCAACCTCATCCTTAGAGGCTGAGTGGGTCTTCAGGATTTAATTTAACAATTTAAAATACTGGAGTGGGTGGCCATTTCCTTCTCCAGGAGATCTTCCCAACCCAGGGATCAAACTCACATCTGCATTGCTGGCAAAGATGAGAAACAACAAGGACTCTCATTTGTTGTTAGTGGGGATGCAAAATGGTAGTCACTTTGGAAGCAATTTCTTACCTAGCTTAACATTGTCATACCATATGATCTACCAATTATGCTCCTAGATAGTCAACCAAATGATTTCAAAGCTAATGGCTACACAAAAACATGCACATGAATTTTATAACAGCTTAACACATTCTCTCTCTCTCTCACATACACACACACACACATACTGGAAGCAACCAGTGTCTTTTAATAGATGAATGGATAAACTATGGTACAACAACATGACAGAATACTATTCAAGAATAAAAAGAAATGCACTATCAAATCACAAAAAGAAATGGATGAAACCTGAATGAATGTTATTGAGTAAAATAAGCTAGTCTGTAAAAGATTATACACTGAATGATGTCAATTATAGGACATTCTAGAAAAGGTAAAACTGTAGCGTGAATAAAAATTATCAGAAGCTTTTTTCTTTTGCTTCAGAATAGTTTTATTACTTTGGATACAGTTTGTCAACTCTCAACTATGCCTCTTCTGCTTCAACACACAAATCCACTCAATCCAGGTCTTCCTTGCCCCATATATATTGTAATGTTATTGTGTGCGTCTGCAGGGACCTCAAGATTGGGACATTTGCAGTTACCACCAGTTACCACGGCGAGTTTCAGATTCTGCACCCTGGACACAAAGTGCACAAGGTCCCTCTCAAGCTGGGTCAAGGTACCAAACATATAGTCTTTGTCAGGGGAAGCTTTTTTCTTTTTCTTTCCTGAAGAGTCAAAGGAACAGCCCAATGGGCACAAATAGTGCACACCTTACTATTGTCACTGTCTCCTAGAAACTTCAGTATCATGAACAGCAGAAGGAGGAGAAAAAGCCAGTACGGCTAGCGCCCAAGCCAGCCTTGGGTGTCCTCTAGTTGATTCTGGTGAATTCAAAAGTGCCTTCTGCTGGGCACCTTCCCCATGAGATCTATGGCTTCATCTCTCAGAGCTTAAAACACATAAGCACACAAAAAAGAGACACACGTAGGCCAGAAAAAGAACCATATTACAGACTGCATGGTGAGCTGAGATGAATTGGCTCGTGGTGTGCTGGTCTGCCCTTACACGTGGAGACTGAAGAACAGGCAGGGCTATGACTTTGGTGATGTCACAGAGGGCCCTGCCCTGGCCAGAACCCATGTGGCCATTGTGATGACTTCAGAGCAGAGGATAAGGAGGCCTGCCAGGGTCAACTAGTAGTAGGGCTTGAAGGGAAATTGCAACATTTCCAGCAGTTGATGGAAAAAGTCACATTTAAGTAAATTGTTGTTCAGTGGCTCAGTCATGTCCAACTCTTTGTGATCTGATGGACAACAGCATGGTAGGCTTCCCTGTCCTTCACCACTTCCCAGAGCTTGCTCATACTCATGTCCATAGAGTCAGTGATGCCATCCAACCATCTCATCCTCTGTTGTCCCCTTCTCCTCCTACACTCAATCTTTCCCAGCATCAAGGTCTTTTGCAGTGAGTCAGTTCTTTGCATCAGGTGATCAAACTACTGGAACTTCAGTATCAGTCCTTCCAATGAATATTCAGGACTGATTTCCTTTAGGATGGACTGGTTGTATCTCCTTGCTTTCCAAGGGACTCACAAGAGGTTTCTCCAACACCACAGTTCAAAAGCGTCAATTCTTCAGCATTCAGCTTTCTTTATGGTCCAACTCTCACATCCATACATGACTATTGGAAAAACCATAGTTTTAACTATATGAGACCTTTGTTGGCTAAGCACTTTTTCTGCTTTTTAGTTTTGTCATAGCTTTTCTAGCTTTTCTTCCAAGAAGCAAGTGTCTTTAAATTACATGATTACAGTCACCATCAGCAGTGATTTTGGAGCCCAGGAAAATAAAATCTGTCATTGCTTCTACATTTGAATAAATATCTGGTGACAAAACAATTCTCATATATGCTCCTGGAAATTTGGCTTGGATTTGGGATGCTTACTGGTTCTCTAGCATCTTTATATTTTATATCACTAAACTGCAAAAGTATTAATATTATTATGTTTCATATTTAGATCATAGCAAAAGTCTCTTGATGAAAGTGAAAGAGGAGAGTGAAAAAGTTGGCTCAAAGCTCAACATTCTGAAAACTTATCCAACCAGTCCATTCTGAAGATCAGCCCTGGGATTTCTTTGGAAGGAATGATGCTAAAGCTGAAACTCCAGTACTTTGGCCACCTCATGCGAAGAGTTGACTCACTGGAAAAGACTCTGATGCTGGGAGGGATTGGGGGCAGGAGGAGAAGGGGACGACCGAGGATGAGATGGCTGGATGGCATCACGGACTTGATGAACGTGAGTCTGAGTGAACTCCGGAAGATGGTGATGGACAGGGAGGCCTGGCGTGCTGCAATTCATGGGGTCACAAAGAGTCGGACATGACTGAGTGACTGAACTGAACTGAATAGGATATGAGCCTAATGAAGAAAATACAATTATATCTCTACTTCACCAGAACATATTCTTATCTTCAAGAGGAAATTATCCTCCAAATCATTTTGTGTGTAGCAAGTTTGCACTCATTGTTTATATTCTTCATTTAGCAGAAGGCTTGCCTGATATCATTGGACCACTCAGGAATCACAAGAATACATTCAAGTCTGTCACTGAAAACTACTGAAGAAAATAGTATTTACCAGTTTCCCACAAATAAGAAACTGAACTGACAGCTTACTAGTCAATGTCACTTAAAACAATACATCGTGAAGGGGATTTCATATTACGCTGTTTCTTCTTGGAGTGTAGAAAATGGATTTTTACTGCAAAGCCACATAAAGACTCTCTGAAAGCTGAGAAAGTGGAACTTTGACTTTAATTTATGCTTAAGCAAATGATGACAGTTTCAGTCTGGGCTTGAATGCCTAGTATTCACTTTTTCCCCTATGTTCCTAGTATCAAGGGTTATGAGCCAAACTCTTGATTTTACAGTAGTGTTCTTTTATTGTGCTCCTATCAAGAAATTAACAATCCAGTTCCTGCCATCAAAGCCATTATATCCCACTTTGCCTGTATAAAATTGTCTTGAACCTAATATATCAAGCCCAAGTATTAGTGAGTCCTCCCATTAAGTGAGACTTTTCTGTGCCTTATTAAAGTACTTACCACTAATCATCTTTCTATACAAGCAGTTAATTATGTCTATTATATCTAAATATATAAGCCAGGAATAGAGAAAACAGAGAATTTGGCTGTTTTCTGATCATAATCCCTTTAAAATCCCTTGAGAGCAGGGACTGTATATTATTCACTTGGCATCTCAGTGCTTAGAACAGTGCTTGCTAAGTGAGTATTCAAGAAATTCATATCTAATAACTGAATATAGTGGGTTGATCAGAAAGTTCATTCAGATTTTTCCATAAGATGCTATGGAAAAACCTGAATGAACTTTTCAGCTAACCCATAAAAATGAAGGGAAACATTTCTACTTTAAGACTGTTCATCATAACTGGTTTCAGTGATTTTCTTTCAATTTTCATATGTGTGTATGAATGTATGTGTGATTTTATAGGAAAATATGTAGTTTCAAACCTATCAATTATTGCAGTTCTTCTATTTAACGTCAATGGTGTGAACATAGAACTAATCTTTTCTGTGAGTCTTATGTCTTTATCTCTGGGAAAGCAATAGTCATTTCTCCTGAAATCAAGGACGCAGTGTGAGGGTCATTTCCCACTCATTTCCACACATCAAAAACATAAAGTCTACTGCCACTGTTTTATAATTTCCAAGTCCTTTTCCTTGTCACTGTATCTATATACCCTGTTCATGCTCTGGTTACCAAATTACTTTGTTACAAGCTTCATTCTGACTTTATTTGCTCTTGTGCCTGTGTGACAGCATAATGAAATGGCCAGCACTAAATCAGTTTTTTTTTTTTTTAACCTCATCATACCTCTCCTCATGATTTTATGATGGTTTCCTCTTATGCTGTAGGTTATTGAAATATTTACTTTCTACAGTCACTTTAAGCAAAATACACTACAGGGCAGGATAGGATGTATGTGCACATATGTGTGTGTGTGTGTGTAGATAAAAAAGAATGTGGTCTTCAAATTTTAGAAAATTATCATCTATAGGGAAAAGTATATACACACACACATACACATATGCTTAAAGGCATATTTGCAAACCAGTTGTCTAAAACTTCTTTATATGCTCATAAAAATTAAACCCAAATATGTATAGATACATGGATGTATATAATATAAATGTGTATGTAAATATAAATGTATGTATGTATAAGTGTATGAATCTAACGGAATCCAGTGGAATCTAAGTGGAATCCAAATGTGTGTATAGATAGTACACACACACACATATATATGTAGTTCAGAGCTAACTAGAAATATTACTTTCTGATGATAAACTGACCTCACGTCATCTGTAAATGGTACTTCCCTCCTCTTATTCTGACACTCTTTCTTGATGCCAGTCTTAAATGCAAAAGAGTCTATAATATAATTAATTTTAGAGTTTGGATTGTTGAAGGATCAGAAATAAAAATGTGATCAGCATTAATTCATACCAGTTAGGAAAGTTGTTTGGTAGAAGTAAGTTTGATTGAATTTTAATATTGTGACTTTGTGAAGCTCTTAGTCTAAGTTCTCACTTCTTCCTAATATTTAGTTTCTTACAGTCATTTTTTTATTTTATTATTTTAATTAGAGAAAAACTGCTTTACAATGTTGTCATGATTTCTACCATACAACATGAAAATCAGTCATAATTATACATATATCACCTCCCTCTTGAGCCTTACAGTCCTTTAAGCTGACACTTACCATGGGCAATTTTACTTTTTTTTTTTCTAATTTTCTTGGTCCTTGGAAGAAAAGGTATGGCCAAACTTGACAGCATATTAAAAAGCAGAGACATTACTTTTCCAACAAAGGTCCATCTAGCCAAAGCTATGGTTTTTCCAGTAGTTGTGATGGATGTGAGTTGGACTATAAAGAAGGCTGAGCACTGAAGAACTGATGCTTTTTAACTGTGGTGTTGGAGAAGACACTTGAGAGTCCCTTGGACTGCAAGGAAATCCAACCAATCCATCCTAAAGGAAATCAGTCCTGAATATTCATTGGAAGGACTGATGTTGAAACTGAAACTCCAATACTTTGGCCACCTGATGAAGAGAACTGACTCATTTGAAAAGAGCCAGATGCTGGGAAAGATTGAAGGTAGGAGGAGAAGGGGACAACAGAGGATGAGATGGTTGGATGGCATCACCGACTCAATGGACATGAGTTTGAGTAAGCTCTGGGAGTTGATGATGGACAGGGAGGCCTGGTGTGCTGCAGTCCATAGGGTGGCAAAGAGTCAGACACGACTGAGCAACTGACTTGACTGAACTGATTCTTCTAATTTTCTTATATCAACCCTGGATTAATATTCAACTGGCCAACTCACTTGCTGTTTTCTTCATTTAAAGATTTTATGTTTTGCTTTATTATTATTTTTTTTAACAGAAAGAAACACCAAAAGTTGATTGTCTTCTCCAAACTTTTTTAAAAATTGAACAAAATATACCAGCTATCTGGATTATGGTTTAACAATGTAGCAGTAAACACAATAAAATCAAAATAATTTGTAAATCAAGTGAACACATTTACCAAATTTTATTAGTACAGGTGAGAGGAAACATTCATTTTAACAAGGAGAGCACAGTAAGCTTAAATATTTATCTTGCCTACCAGGTAAACTGATATGAGGAGTGGTAGCATATATGAATGAAAAAGAAAAAAAAGCTGGGTTTGTAACCACAACACCTGAGGTAGAGTCTTGGTTCTACATGTCCTGGTTATGTGAATTGATAAAAATTATTTATTTTATCTGTCTGGGCTTCATTGTCTTCCTATTAAAAAAATGGGTCCATAATTATTTTATGCTCACAAAATTTTTCTGAGGAATAAGTGAGATCATAAATGAAACACTGTTGTAGTTGTGAAGAGTCAAGCATAAGCAATGAATTATTTTTCCTTGGAAAAATCCCTGTATGCAATGTTTGCCATTCATGGAGGGGGAAAAAAAATTCTTTCTAAACATTGTCTTGGCTCCTTGGTGTTCTTCTAATGAGGTATTTGATCAAAGGTGGCAATATGCTGCAGGAAAAGCAGCTGATAATATCTGAGTAATGTTCTGCCCCCTCTAGATACACCTTCCTCCATCTGTGGGCTGCAGGTCACAGCCTGTGTCTCAGAAGGCAGGATTAAATAAATGCTTTGCTTTATACCAGGCTTTAGTTGACCCCCCCCCCCCAAAAAAAAAAAAAAAAAAAAAAAAACAGCCTTCTAGATCATACTTGTTTTGGGGAGAGGAACATTTCTTCACAGTCACATTTTCTAAGCATCATTTACATTCTAAGCCAAGCTAATTGTGATATTTTGACAAGAAAAAAAAATACTATGGTGCAACTGAAAGAGGATTTTCATGCTCAAGATTTAAAAACAGGATGGTGATACTGAAAACTTTATCATTTTATGTCACTATTCTAAATTCTTATAGCATATTGTGTCTACCAAATAATGTTACATTTTATTGGAAAGTTTGTATGATTCTCTAGTTGTTTTATAAGTTTATAGTAGTCATGATTGTCAGAAAGGGGACTCAAGTGACCAGCTGTGCTAATTGGGTAAGACTTTTTCTGTTCTCAATCTCATCATATATAGAATGAGAGAGTTTGTATAGAATAAGAGGTTGATACAAGTATTCTGTGGAACTGTTTTGTTTGGCTAGCATAGTGTTACATATTTTAAAATATACACACTCCAGGTCAACAAGAAGACCCTAGCACTGGTTATTGTCTTATATCCTGTCATTTCATAAATTTATATTACCTATGTGATCCCTAGAAATATTATAGTTTTGGATTTCTTCACTAGATCATATTTTAATTTCCTTTTGGTGCAAATATTCTATGAGAGTAGTAAAGTAAAATGCAATC
>SJYT01080567.1:0-24784 GCA_006410635.1 Cephalophus harveyi | reverse complement strand
CAGGTATTAATGTTATAAACTTCCCTTTTGGTATTGTTTCCACTCAAAGAGTTTATGTTGATATTCATTTGTACTTAGTTCTTTTTAAGTATTACTTTTGAGACTTTATTTTTGACCACACAGTATTTTCAGATATGTTTTCTTTCCAAGAGTTTGGAGATTTTATTGTCTTTTTTGTTGTTGATTTCTGGTCTAATTTCACTTTGGTCAAACAATATACTCTGTATGATTTCAATTTTCTTCAATTTATTGAGTTTGTTTTATGGTTCAGGATATGATATATTTTGGTGAATATTCCATGGCTGTTTGAGAAAGTATTCATTTTGCTATCATTAAGTGGGGTGTCCTTATGTGACAGATTATAGTGCTTGATGATATTAGGCAGTTTTTCTATGTCTTTGTTGATTTTCTGTCTAGTCTTTCTAATAATTATTGAGAAAGGGTGTTTAAGTCTTCAACTATAATTGTGGATTTGATTATTTCTCATTTTAGTTCTGTCAGTTTTAGCTTTATGTATTTGAAACTCTGGTGTTTGGTGCATACACATTAGGGATTGCTATATATTTTGGTGGATTGATCCTTTTATCATTATGTAATATCCCTCTTTGTCCCCTGTAATTTTCTTTGCTATAAGGATCTATTATATGTGATATTAATATAGATATTAATATTTATGTGATATATCTTTTCTCATGCTTTTATTTTCAACCTGCTCATGTCATTATATTTGAAATTACTTTCCTGTAGACAGTATACAGTTGGATCATGCTTTCTTATCCTTTAGCTCTCTATTCATAATTGGTCATGTTTTCTTATCCTCTCTAGCTCTCTATTCATAATTGGTGAATTTAGATCATCTATATTTGAAGTAGTTTTTTAAAGCCTGCTATTTTATTATTTGTTTTGTGTTTGTTCCCTCTATTTCTCAATGCTCTGTTTCTCTTTTCTTGGCTTCCTGTGAGTTACTCGAACACCTTGTAGAATTCTGTCTTGTTTCATTTATATGGTGTTGTATACTTTATTGTTTTCTTAACTGTTGCTGTAGGTATTGATTATATATATATAACTTAACTTATCACACTCCATCAGTATTATTACTTCACTTTGCGTGAGGAATAAAAACCCTACTGTTTATGTACCTTTACTCTCTACTTCACTTATTCATTTTTTTACCACTATTTTTACATGTCTCCTGCAAGACTGAAACTTAGATTTTCCTAAAAGATAACATTAATAGGATCAATATACCATGAAGCATATGTATCAAAGTGTTGTTTCTTCATTCTAACTTGGGGTAATAGAAACTACAGGCTGGCAGTCTCTGGTGAACTCTGCCTTCTCCCTTCTCCAATGTCAGTGATTTTGAAAGAATCTACTCTACTTTTACTTCATTTATCCATTAAAAAGTTTCCTTCCAGGTTTATTAATATGTATTAATAATTGACATACAGCATTGTATAAGTTTAAGGTATACAGCATGATGATTTGACTTATATATGTCATTTCATGATGACCACAATATGTTTGGTGAACATCCATTATCTCATAGATACAAATAAAAGAAAAAAAAAAGTTTCTTCCTTGTGATGAAAACTCAGGATTTACTCTCTTAACAAGTTTCATATATCACATGTGTATATTCTGTGCTAAGTCATTTCAGTTGTGTCCAACTCTTTGCACTTCTGTGGATCATAGCCACCAGGCTCCTCTGTCCATGGGATTCTCCAAGCAAGGATACTAGAGTGGGTTGTCATTTCCTATTCCAGAGGATCTTGCTAATCCAGGGAATGAACTCTTATGTCTCCTACATTGGCAGGCAGGTTGTTTACCACTAGTGCCACCTGGGAAGCCCCATATATAACATTCAACAGTATTATATTTATCATTGTTATATATTACATCCTTTGTACTTATTTATCTTATAATGGAATCTTGTACTATTTGATTGCCTTCATCTAATTGCTATTCCCCTCACCCCCTTCCTTTGGTAACCAGAAATCTCATCTCTTTTGAGTTTGTTGTTTGTTTATTCAAGTATAACTGACCCACAACACTATGTTATACCTAGTACACAACATAGTGATTCCATATTTCTATATATTACAAAATAATCACTGCTCTGCCTTTAAGTAATAGTCTTAAGTATTTCCTTTAGATATGCTGAATACCATATCATATGATGATATAACTTTTACTTCATTCATTAAATATGATTTAAGAAACTCATGGGGTTAAGGATCATGTATTTTATTTACTCTTATGATTACTGATTCTATTTTTTCATTTCTCAAGATCTCAGTCTTCTGTTATCCTTTTCTTTTTGTTTGGAGAGTTTGTTTTAGCCATTCTAATAGGAGAGTTATGCTAATGACAAGTTCTTAGTTTTCCTTTGTCCAAGAATGTCTTGATTTCCCCTCTGTTCCTAAAGGATATTTCACTGTGTATAGGATTTATAGGTAACATTTCTTCTCATTAAGTGTTTCAAAAATGTTTTGCCACTTATTTATGGACTTTATCATTTCAGACAATAAATCCAGTGTCATTTAAATGGGTGTTCCTACATAGGTAACGTGTCTGTTCTCTCTGATTTTTAGCTATTTTAAAAATTGTCTTTAGTTTTTGGAAGTTTAATTATGAAGTTTATACTGAGGACTTATTTGGATCTATGCTTTTTTAATATTGGTCTGCTTCTTGAACCTGTAGGTTTATTTCTTTCACCAAATTTGGTAACTTTTTAGCTACTGTTTCTTCAAATACATTTTTTTTTTCTGCCACAATCTCCTTTTCTTGTCTTTATAAGACTCCAGTGAGACGAATTCTAAAGTTTTGGTTCTAATACACACAAGTCCCTGAGGCTACATTCATTAGTTTTTCCATACTAATTTCACTGTTTTTCCAATTGAGTAAACTCTTACTTTGTCCTCAGATTCATTACGTTTAACTTTATCATCATCACTCTACCATTGAGCTCATACAGTGAGTTTTCAAATTTTTGTTCAGTTCAGTTCAGTCACTCAGTCATGTCTCTCAGCACACCAGGCTTCCCTGTCCATCACCAACTCCGGGAGTTCACTCAGACTCACGGCCATTGAGTCAGTGATGCCATCCAGCCATCTCATCCTCTGTCATCCCCTTCTCCTCTTGCCCCCAATCCCTCCCAGCATCAGAGTCTTTTCCAATGAGTCAACTCTTCACACGAGGTGGCCAAAGTACTGGAGTTTCAGCTTTAGCATCATTCCTTCCAAAGAAATTCCAGGACTGATCTCCTTCAGAATGGACTGGTTGGATCTCCTTGCAGTCCAAGGGACTCTCAAGAGTCTTCTCCAACACCACAGTTCAAAAGCATCAATTCTTTGGTGCTCAGCTTTCTTCACAGTCTGACTCTCACATCCATACATGACCACTGGAAAAACCATTGCCTTGACTAGATGGACCTTTGTTGGCAAAGTAATGTCTCTGCTTTTCAATATGCTAAGTTGGTCATAAATTTTCTTCCAAGGAGTAAGCGTCTTTTAATTTCATGGCTGTGGTCAGCATCTGCAGTGATTTTGTAGCCCCAAAAAATAAAGTCTGTCACTGTTTCCACTGTTTCCACTGTTTCCCCATCTACTTCCCATGAACTGATGGGACCGGATGCCATGATCTTCGTTTTCTGAATGTTGAGCTTTAAGCCAACATTTTACTCTCCTCTTTCACTTTCATCAAGAGGCTTTTGAGTTCCTCTTCACTTTCTGCCATAAGGGTGGTGTCATCAGCATATCTGAGGTTATTGATATTTCTCCAGGCAATCTTGATTCCAGCTTGTGCTCCTTCCAGCCCAGCATTTCTCATGATGTACTCTGCATAGAAGCTAAATAAGCAGGGTGACAATATACAGCCTTGACGTACTCCTTTTCCTATTTGGAACCATCCGTTGTTCCATGTCCAGTTCTAACTGTTGCTTCCTGACCTGCATATAGGTTTCTCAAGAGGCAGGTCAGGTGGTCTGGTATTTCCATATCTTTCAGAATTTTCCACAGTTTATCATAATCCACACAGTCAAAAGCTGAACTGAACTGATGCAAATCAATCTATAGATTCAGAGCAATTCTTATCAAAATATTTACAGCACTTTTCACAGAACTAGAAAAAAATAACCCTTAAACTTGTATGGAAACACAGAAACCCCAATTAAGACTGAAGGAAAAAGCTGGAGGTATCATGATCCCTGATTCCAAACTATAATACAAAACTACAGTAATCAAAAGAGTATGGTAGTGATACAAAAACAGACACATAGTCAATGTTCACCTAGGATGCCCAGAAAAAGCTCCACACGTCTATGGTCAATTATTCCAAGACAAAGAAGGCAAGGATATACAATGGGGGAAAGATAGCCTCCTTAATAAATGGTTTTGGGAAAATTAGATAGCCCCACACAAAGAATCAAACTAAAGTTCTTTCTCACATCAAAGATAAAAATAACTTCAAAATGCTTGATGAATGTAAGACCTGAAGTCATAAAATTTCAAGAAGGAAACATAGACAGTACTTTTTTTATTTAACATTGGTTTTAGTAATTTTTTTTTTTTGGTTGTGTCTCCTCAGCCAAGATAAACAAAAGCAAAAATAAACAAATGGTACTACATCAAACTAAAAAACTTCTTCACAGTGAAGAAAATTATCAATAAACAAAAAGGCCAGCTACTGAATGTGAAACACATTTGTAAATGATATATCTCACAAGGGGTTATATCCAAAATATACAAATAACCCATACAATTCAACATCAGAGAAACAAATAACCTGATTAAAAATAAGCAGAAGACCTGAATAGGTATCTTTCCAAAGAAGACATACAGATGGCTAATAGACAGATGAAAAGATGCTCAATATCACTACTCAACAGGGAAATGCAAACCAAAACTATAATGAGATATCACCTCACACTTACCAGAAAGACAAAAAATAACAAGTGTTGGTGACAACATGGAGAAAAGGAGCCCTTCATGCACTGTTAGTGGGAAGGTAAACTGGTACAGCCACTAGGGAAAACAATATGGATATTCCTCAAAAAATTAAAAATAGAACCACCATCTGATTAAGTAATTCTACTCCTGAATATTTATCTGATTAAAATAAAAACATGAATTAGAAAAGATATATGCACTCAATATACTCATTGCAGCATCATTTACAATAGCCAATATATGGAAGCAACCCAAGTAACCATCACTTGTTGAGTGGACAAAGATTTGTTATATGTATACACAATGGTATATCACTCATCCATAAAAAATAATGATAATAATAATGAAATCTTGCCATTTGCAACAACATAGAAGGACCTAGAGAGTATTATACAAAGTGAGATAAAATTTAAGAAAGACAAATGCTGTATGATTTCACTTATGTGGAATTTTAAAAACAAAACAAATAAACATACATAAGAAAACAAAAACAAAGTCATAGCACAAAGACCAAACATGTGGTTGCCACAGGGGAGGTGGGTCAGGGGAAGGAGAGAAATATGTGAGGGGAATTAGAGGTAAAATCTTCCAGGTGCAAAAAATTGTGAGTCACATGTGTGGGTAATATAGTCAGTAATTATGTCATATCTTTGTATGGTGACAGATAGTAACTAGGTTTCTTGTGGTGATCATTTTGAAATGCATAGAAATATCAAATTACCATGTTTTCTAGCTGAAACTAACATAGTGTTTTAGGTCAATTACACTTAGAACAAATAAATCAGCAAACAAAAAAAATCAGAAAAAAAAGATAAGATTTGTGAATACCAGAGGCAGGTGTGGAGGGGTAGGGGGGATTAGATGAAGGTACAAACTTCCCGTTGTAAGATATGTAAGTACTAGGGATATAATGTACAACATAGTAAAGATAATTAATGTTTATATATATGTGGAAGTTAAGAGTAAACCCTAAGAGTTCTCATCACAAGGGAGAAAAAAGTGGATTAAGCAGGTATAGGAATATAAGTAGCCCACTTAATTTTGTGAGATTGATTGACCAATTTTAAAATAACCCAGCAAAATTTAGAAATGCTCAGACAGAGTAGTGATAAGGAAAAATTTGGACTAGAGCAATCTTAGTGGTGAATGAGTATATTGTATTTTTGAGAAACCTATTATTTATGGTATTTGTTCATTTAATTATTTTTAAAAGCATGACACTTTTGGTCGGTTTCAAGATGAAAATGTTTTGTTGTACATTCTATTCTCTTCTTGGAAGTCACCCTAAAAGCAACAAGAAACAGGAGAAAGATACATGCAAACTCTGATTTTTTTTTTTTGAACTCTATTCAGAGAAAACCTTGAAACAAAAAATGACTGGAATGTGTTCCAAACAATGAAATCAAGCATGATTATAGAAGAAAGCAAAAAAAGAAATATAGAACCACAAATCTTATAAAGTCAGAAATTTTCAATTTCCTAATAAGGTGGGTATTTTGAAGTGTGAAATGAGAGCTCCTCAGTTTCAACAGCAAGAAAATTATGCATACACCAGTATGGTGAGTTTTTCTAGATCTGGTTTGCTTCCACAAAATCGAAGAGGTAATAGTGGAACAAAGAAGCACACAGACAGTTTAAATTTCCAGGAAGCAACCTATATTTGTGGCATTCTCATTGGTATTGGTATTCATATGCCAAGATGTATTGTTTACTTCTGTCTATTTCTTTGGGCCAGGAAAAACAATAAAAGTTAACAGAACACTGACAAAATCCTCAGGCACAAATAAGTAACTCTTACCTTGGAGTAGAGCCCTATCCCCTTTAAGACAACTTCCAAAAAATAGCTTGTCTAAAAAACAAACAAACAAACAAAAAATAAACCTCATTCAAAGATTTTAAAAATTCACAACACACATGTAAGAAATATGAGAGACAGTGACGGGAAAGGTGCTTGGCAAGTTAAAAAAAAATTTTTTTTTTACCAGAATAATATTGCAACAAAACAGATGAGAACTGTGGCAAAATATTTCACCCCCCAAATTTAAAAAGTCATCAAAGCCATATTCTCTCTAGAAGAGCATAAAGAAGAGATGCAAGAACTATTGTGATATAGAGAAAGATAATAAGTGATACTATGTTCTTCTGTAACACTTCAGAAAAAAAAATCAGAGAAACACATCACAGAAATGAAAGCAAAATTAGAACTATCTCAAGGAAAAATAAAACTAGGTACTACAATCAACTCACTAAGTTACAAATATAGTAGGAAAAAAAGCAGAATTTGGAAAATGCTATTAAAATCAAATTGTGCTCATCCTTTGGATCATAGAAAAAACAAGACAATTCCATAAAAACATATGCTTCATTGACTACACTAAAGCCTTTGACTAAGTAGATCACAACAAACTGGAAAATTCTTCAAAAGATGGGAATACCAGACCACCTTACTTGCCTCCTGAGAAACATGTATGCAAGTCAAAAACCAACAGTTAGAACCAGACATGGAACAACAGAGTTGTTCAAAATGGGGAAAGTACATCAAGGCTGTATATTGTCACCCTATTTACTTAACTTACATGCATAGTACATCATGCAAAATGCCAGGCTGGATGAATCACAAGCTGGAATCAAGACTGCCAGGAGAAATATTAACAACCTCAGATACGCAGATTGTTGTTGTTCAAGTACCCTATGTCCAAGGGCAACAAGACAGTAGGAGGGGTGCAATCTCACTTAAAAATCAAACCTCATACCCACTAGAGACTTTTGGAGGGCACAAACAATAACTTGTGTGCACCAGGACCCAAGGAAAGGAGCAGTAACCCCCACAAGAGACTGAGTCAGATCTGCCTTTGAGTATTTGAGGTGCTTCCCTGGTGGCTCAGTAGGTAAAGCATCTTCTGCATGCAATGCAGGAGACCTGGATTTGATCCCTGGGTCAGGAAGATCCCCTGAAGAAGGAAATGGCAACCTACTCCAGTACTCTTGGGTGGAAAATTCCATGGATGGAGGAGCCTGATAGGCTACAGTCCATGGGGTTGCAAAGAGTCAGACATGACTGAGCAACTTCAGTTCTTTCTTTCTTTTGAGGAGGCATGGGTCAACAGTGGCCTGTCACAAGGACAGGGCAGCAGCAGTCCTGGGAGGCACAGAGTGTTGCATAAGCCCTCTTGGAAGAAGTCGCCATTGGCCCCACTATAGAGTCACCTAGCAGGTGACTTACAAACTTGAGAACAGCTATACCAAAGAAGTTCTCACAGTGTTGCAAAAGTTCTAGGCCCCACAACAGATATGCAGATGTTACCATACTAATGGCAGAAAGCTAAGAGGAACTAAAGAGTCTTTTGATGAAAGTGAAAGAGGAGAATAAAAAAGCTGGCCTAAAACTCAGCATTCAAAAAACTAAGATCATGGCATCCAGTCCCACTACTTCATGGCAAACAAATGGGGAAACAATGCAAACAGTGAGAGGCTTTATTTTCTCAGGCTGCAAAATTACTGTGGACAGTGACTGCAGCCATGAAATTACAAGACACTTGCTCCTTGCAAGAAAAGCTATGACAAACCTAGACAGCATATTAAAAAGCAGAGACATTATTTTTCCAACAAAGGTCCATATAGTCAAAGTTATGGTTTTTCCAGTAGTCGTGTACAGATGTGAAGGCCGGACCATAAAGAAGGCTGAGTGTCAAAAATTAGATGCTTTTGAACTATAGTGCTGGAGAAGATTCCTGAGAGTCCCTTGGACAACAAGGGGATCAAACCAGTCAATCATAAAGGAAATCAATCCTGGATATTCATTGGAAGGACTGATGCTGGAGCTGAAGCTCCAATACTTTGGCTACCTGATGTGAAGAGCTGACTCACTGGAAAAGACCCTGATGCTGGGAAAGATTGAAGGCAAGAGGAGAAGGGGACAACAGAGGATGAGATGGTTGGATGGTATCACTGACTCAATGGACATGAGTTTGAGCAAACACTGGGAGATAGTGGAGGATGGAGGAACCTGCAAAAGTAAACCAAAATGTATAATTGGTAGCAGTCCATGTCAGGCCAAGTGGGCAAAGAATAAATATAGAAAACCTAAATAGCATAACTGGTAAGGTAGATTTTTTGGTATGTATCATATTCTATACCATGAAATACAGAATGAGGACTTCCCTGGTGGTCCAGTGGTTAAACTCTGCCTTCCAATGTATGGAGCAAGTGTCTGATCCCTGGTCAGGGAACAAAGGTACCACATGCCATGGCGTGAAGCCAAAAAATAAATGAGGGTGGGATGATTTGAGAGAATAGCATTGAAACAGGTATATTACTATATGTGAAATAGATCACTAGTCCAAGTTTGATGCATGAAACCTGTCTCTTATACACATCTCCCTGGTGGTCCAGTGGTTAAACTCTGCCTTCCAATGTATGGAGCAAGTGTCTGATCCCTGGTCAGGGAACAAAGGTACCACATGCCATGGCGTGAAGCCAAAAAATAAAAATAATAAAATACAGAATGTATTTTTTATTAAAGGACCTCTGAAATATCTTCAAAAAACTGAATATTTTGCTAGAAGTGAAACATCATTTTTCAAAGTATAAGAAATGCAAAACAATGTGAATATTCATTAATTACAATTCAATAAAATGGAAGGTAATGACAAAACTAGGAAACAAAAAATCCTTCTTTAGACACTTTCTCTTAGACAATTCAAAGAGAAATTGAAATCTTATGTTAGTATATATAACACATGATGATAAGAGAAATACTAAATATCAGAACCTATGTGATACGTGTAGAGCACTGCCCAATTAAATTCCAGTCTTAAATACTTATACTAACAAAAAACTAAGAATATGTGAATCATCAAACGAAAAATGTTAAGGAAAAAAAGACAAATAGAAGGTAAGTCAGAAGAACTGAAAGCCCTTAAGAATTAATGGATTTAAGAAAATAAAAAGTTGGTTCTTTGAATAACAATAAAATTGAGAAGCAGGTAGCTAATCTAATCAACATAAAACATTGGGACATTTTTTAAAAATGAATAATGATGAAATAGGCACAGATAAGGAATAATGAGACTACTCTGTTCAACTGTGTGCAAATAAATTCAAAGACCACAATGAATAGATAATCCTTGCAAAAAATACACCAAAACTCACTCACAAAGACATTAAAAAATCTATCACAAAACATGCATTGCATGTGTGTGCTTCAGTCGTGTGACCCAATGGACTGTAGCCCACCAGGCTCCTCTGTCCATGGGGATTTTCCAGGCAAGAATACTGGAGTGGGTTGCCATGCCCTCCTCCAGGGGATTTTCCTGACCCAGGAATGGAACCCGCATCTTTTACCTCTCCTGCATTGGCAGGAGGGTTCTTTACCACTAGCACCACCTAGGAAGCTCAAAACATACATTCAGTTCAGTTCAGTTCAGTTGCTCAGTCGTGTCCAACTCTTTGTGACCCCATGAAAATCACCACACACCAGGCCTCCCTGTCCATCACCAACTCCTGGAGTTCACTCAAACTCACGTTAGGGTTCAATAATTTCACAACATTTCTACTTCTTGGAATTCATCTGCATAAAAATTGCATATAGGAGAAATAAATGTATGCACAAATTAGCTTATCAAAGAATTGTTTGTAAAACCAAATAATTTGAACAATAAAGGAAAAGCAGCAACAACAAAACTTCTTTATCAAGAGAGGAGCTGAAAATTAAGGGTTGATTGAAGTAGTTGGGCTCTAAATCCTAGTCTTTACCTCCGGCTATCTACCCAAAACAAAACTGGAAGATCCTGGTATTTTTCTATTATACTTAGTCACCTTGTCATTTAGTTTCAAAGTGAAATGAGAAGGTTAATATGGTGGAGGAAAAATGGAATATATTTCAAAAATTCAAATAAAACCTTTTTAAATGAAAATTATTAGCAATAAAACCAAATTTCAAATTTTACACAAAGTTTTCAAGTTTTAACTCACAAAACACACATAGATTTTTGAATACAAAGAAAAAAAGCCTTCCTATGGACACCAATATGCAGCACATGCAAAGGAGTAATTGAATCTTAATTCAGGTTTAGTAACTCTTTCCAGTTTGGAAACTTTCAGCTACAGTTTCTGTGTGCTGTGGGAATGAAAGAATTCTAACAGACCTTTTCCACCTCAATTATAGCCAGCATTTAGGAAGCAAGAGAGAACTTTTATGAAGTAGAACAAAGTTTAGTAAGTCCCAACTTTCCTTGATACTTTATTAAAACATCATTAAGAAAAGTCAGTCTTCGAATCTTTTTTTTTTTTTAGGAAGGTAATGCAATTTGTATTCTAAGTTGCTCTGTTTGGTGGTATATAATTTGGGCCTCATTGAACCATTGGGGAGATAATCCTTGTAAGTATCTAATGTTTATAAGCTCCGTTTTGTTTCTGTTTTTTTCCCCCCACTATTTCCAGCATTGTAAATAGCTAGCTCTGTAACATTGGATGAATCATAATATTTTGATGTCCAAGTCTGAATCTTTCCAAATTGGGCTGATAAAATCAATGACTTAAAGCCATCTGTTTGTAATCTTCTTAACACAATAATTTTAAGAAATGGATAGTCTTAGATTCTGAAACAACCTCTTAGACTCTAGCAATACAAGTTAAAGTGACTTAACCTGCTGAAGAAAAAGTAAAAATGCATTAACAGTTCTAGCCTATCAGGAATCATTTGAGTTACATCCAAGCACAGGAGCTGCTTTAATTGTATCACATACAATGATTGACTTGTTATGATGGTCATGTTTATCACATGATCCATTTGTAATTAGTGTTAATTGCCTAATAAGTGATTATGAACAAATTATTTTCAGTATTTATTTATTTGACTGTGCCAGGTCTTAGTTGCAACATGTGGAATCTTAGCTGAGGCATGTGAAATGTAGTTCCCTGACCAGGGATTGAACCTAGTCCCTCTGCATTGGGAATGCAGAGTCTTAGCCACTGGACCACCAGGGCAATCCCGGGGGCCAATTCTTAGATTAGTCAAAGTATTCACTATGTATTGCCTTTGAATTATTTTCTCCTGCTTTTTGCATTTCTTTTATCTTTACTAATCATTCTATTTAGGAATCAAAACCAAGATTCTTACCCAGAATAAGCACTTTATAAAAAAACTCCTTGTATTCCTCAGTATCTTTCATGTACTCTAGAAGCTATCTCACTTGATAGTCTTTAGGAAATTTTTCATCTTTAATCTGAAGTCTTAAAACCTGCCATGCTTTTTTTTGTTTTGTTTTAACAGATTTAATGAGGTGTAATTGATATATAGAGCCTTCCCTAGTAGCTCAGATGGTAAAGCAACTTCCTGCAATGCAGGAGACATGGGTTCGATACCTGGGTCAGGAAGATCCCTTGGAGAAGAAATGGCAACCCACTCCATTATTCTTGCCTGGAGAATTCCATGGACAAAGGAGCCTGGCAGGCTACAATCCATGGGGTCCCAAAGAGTCAGACACGACTGAGCAACTAACACGCACACACTGAAATGAACATTGGGTGTATGTGTCTTTGCAGAATTGATATATAGTAAGCTGCATGTGGGATTCTGTGGTGGCATTAGTGGTAAAGAACCTGTCTGCCAATGCAGGGGACATAAGAGACCCGGGTTTGATCCCTGGGTTGGAAGATCCCCTGGAGAAAGGAACGGCAACCCGCTCCAGTGTTCTTGCCCAGAGAATCCCATGGATAGAGGAGCCTAGCATGCTACAGTTCATAGGATTGCACAGAGTTGGACACAACTGAAGTAACTTAGCAAGCAAGCACACAACTTGTATATATTTAAAGTGTACAATCTGATACATTTTGACAAATCTATACACCCATGAAACAGTGACCACAATCAAGATAATGAACATACCATCCATAACTCCCCAAAGTCTCCTCCTGCTCTTTTGCCTCTCCTTGTACCCTTGCCTCCCCAAGCAACCACTGATTTGCTTTTTGACACTAGAGGTTAATTTGCATTTACTCTAACTTTATATAAATGTAATCATAAGTATGTACTCTTTTCTTGTCTGCCTTCTTTCACTAGTAAGTAAGTAAAGTCGCTCAGTCGTGTCCAACTCTGCGACCCCATGGACTGTAGCTTACCAGGCTCCTCCCTCCATGGGATTCTCCAGGCAAGAGTACTGGAGTGGGTTGCCATTTCTTTCTCCAGGGGATCTTCCCAACCCAGGGATCAAACCTGGGTCTCCCGGGAGCATTCCAGGCAGGCACTTTAACCTCTGATCCACCAGGGAAGCCCTAAGCACAATTATTTGAGATACATTTATGTTGTTGGGTAATCAGTATCTAATTCCTTTTTAGAGTACTACATTGCAAGTAGCATTACATTACATGAAAATACCACAATTTGTTTATTCATTCACCTGTGGGCAAATATTGGTTTGCTTCTATGTTTTTGGCTATTCCATATAAAGCTGCTATGAACAGTCATGTACAAGTCTTTGTATGGGGATAAGCTTTCATTTTTCTTGTGTTCTGTCTAGGAATGGAATGTTGAATCATATAGTAGGTATATATTTTTAACTTATTATTAATTGAGGTATAATTGACATAACATTAAAGTAGTTTCAGGTTTACAACATAATGTTTCAATATTTGTATATATTGTAAAATGATCATCATAATAGGGCTAGTTAACATCCATCACAATATAGTTACACATTTTTTTCCCTTGGATAAGAACTTTTAGGATCTACTCTCTTAGCAGCTTTCAAATGTGCAATAGAATGTTAGTAACTATAGTTGCCATGCTGTACATTACATCACCATGATGTTCATTTTATAACTGGAAGTTTCCATCTTTTGAATCATTTCACCTATTTTGCCTCCCACCCCTACCTCCTGCCTCTGATAAACACCAATATGTTCCTGGTATCTAACAGCTGTTTTTAAAAAATATTTTTATTGAAGCAAATTATACATAGCATTTATCATTTTAGTATTTTTAACTGTACAGTTCTGTGGCTTTAAATACATTCACACTGGTTTTCAATAATAACCACCATCCATCTTCAGAACTTTTCATCTTGCAAAACTGAAACTCTGCAGTCATTAAACCCTAACTTCCCATTCCCTTCTCTTCTAGACTCTGGCAGTCGCCATTCTACTTTCTGTTTCTTTGAATTTGACTACTCTAGGTATGTCATGTAAGGAGAACCAAATATTATTTGGATTTTTGAGACTTGCTTTATCTCACTAGGCAAAATATCTTCAAGGTTCATCTATCTTACAGCCTGTGTTAGGATCCCCTTTCTTTTTTAAAATGATAATAATATTCTATTGTATGTATATGCCACTTAATTTTTATCCATTCATCCATTGATGGACATTTTGGAAGCTTCCACATTTTGGCTGTTATGAATAATGGTGCAATGACCATGAGTGTACAAATATTTGTTTGAGTCCCTGATTTCATGTCTTTTGGGTATATGCCCAGAACTGAAATTTCCCCATCATATAGTAATCCAACATTTAATTTTTTAGGAATTGCCACTGTATTTTTTTTACAGTGGCAGCCCCATTTTATATTCCCACCAGAAATGCACGAGGTTTGCAATTTCTCCACATCCTCAACCTTTTTAAAAACAATAACCTAACAGGTGTGAATAACCTTACTGACTACTGATTAAATGAAATGAATGAAAGTTAAATGATGTTCAGTGTTGTTCGTGAAGTGAGTGAAGTCACTTAGTCGTGTCTGACTCTTTGTGACCCCATGGACTGTAGCCTACCAGGCTCCTCCCTCCATGGGATTCTCCAGACAAGAGTACTGGAGTGGGTTGCCATTTCCTTCAGTGTTGTTTAAGAGCCTTTAAACCCTTTTTCAAACAAACTGCTATGTAAAACAACATGGTCATTCTGTTGGAAGTAAAGCTGGGAGCATCAGAACTCTGCCAGCTTTCCAGGCTCTCATCCCTGTTCCTCTCTCTGTGTTACCCAAAAGGGACATCTGAAAGCAGTCCACAACATCAAATAGTTTGAAATATCACCACTTAAGTGTTCAGAGTTGTAACTTCTGCTTTGGTAAGTAATGTAGCCACCATTTCATTCAGTGAAGTTAGTTTCAAAAATTAAGGCAAAGAATTCACAGCAATCAGAGAAGAAAAAGAAATTAAAGGACTCCAGATTGGAAAAGAAGAAGTAAAACTCTCACTATTTGCAGATGACATGGTTTTCTACATGGAAAACCCTAAAGATGCCACCAGAAAATTACTGAGCTAATCAACGAATATAATAAAGTTGCAGGATATAAAATTAATACACAGAAATCCCTTGTATTCCTAAACATGAACAGTGAGAAAACAGAAAGAGAAATTAAGGAAACAATTCCATTCACCATTGTGACAAGAAGAATAAAATATTAGGGATAAATCTACCTAAAGAAACAAAAGATCTATATACAGAAAACTATAAAACGCTGATGAAAGGAATAAAAAATGATACAAATAAACAGAGAATTATATCATGTTCATAGATTGGAAGAATCAATATAGTGAAAATGAATATACTACCCAAAGCAATCTGTAGATTCAATTCAATCCCTATCAAGCCACCAACAGTATTTTTCAGAGAAAGAGAACAAATAATTTCACACTTTGTATGGAAATAGCATCGAATAGCCAAAGCAATCTTGAGAAAGAAGAATGGAACTGGAGGAATCAACCTGCCTGACTTTAGACTATACTACAAAGCTACAGTTATCAAGACAGTATGGTACTGGCACAAAGACAGAAACATAGATCAATGGAACAAAATTGAAAGCCCAGAGATAAATCACCACACCTATGGACACCTTATCTTTGACAAAGGAGGCAAGAGTATACAATGGAGAAAAGACAATCTCTTTAACAACTAATGCTGGGAAAACTGGTCAACCACCTAGAAAAAAATGAAACTAGAACACTTTGTAACATCATCCACAAAAATAAACCCAATGGATTACAGATCTAAATGGAAAACCAGAAACTATAAAACTCCTAGAGGAAAACAGGCAAAACACTCTCTGACATAAATCACAGCAAGATCCTCTATGACCCACCTCCCAGAGTAATGGAAATAAAAGCAAAAATAAACAAATGGGGCCTAATTAAAATTAAAAGCTTTTGCACAACTAAGGAAACTATAAGCAAGGTGAAAAGACAGCCTTCAGAATGGGAGAAAATAATAGAAAATGAAGCAACTGACTAAGAATTAATCTAAAAATATATACAAGCAGCTCAATACCAGAAAAATAAATGACTCAATCCATAAATGGGCCAAAGAACTAAACAGACATTTCTCCAAAGAAGACATACAGGTGGCTAACAAACACATGAAAAGATGCTCAACATCACTCATTATCAGAGAAATGCAAATCAAAATCACAATGAGGTACCATTTCATGCCAGTCAGAATGGCTGATATCCAAAAGTCTACAAAAAATAAATGCTGGAGAAAGTATGGAGAAAAGGGAACCCTCTTAATTGTTGGTGGGAATGCAAACTAGTACAACCACTATGGAGAACAGTGTGGAGACTCCTTAAAAAACTGGAAATAGAATTGCCATATGACCCAGCAATCCCACTGCTGGGCATAAACATCAAGGAAACCAGAATTGAATGAGACACGTGTACCCCAATGTTCATTGCAGCACTGTTTACAATAGCTAGGACATGGAAGCAAACTAGATGTCCATCAGCAGATGAATGGATAAGAATGCGGTGGCACATATACACAATGGAATATTACTCAGCTATTAAAAAGAATGCATTTGAATCAGGTCTAATGAGGTGGATGAAACTGGAGCCTATTATACAGAATGAAGTAAGTCAGAAAGAAAAATACCAATACAGTATGTTAACACGTATATATGGAATTTAGAAAGATGGTAACAATGATCCTATATGTAAGATATCAAAAGAGACCCAGATATAAAGAACAGACTTTTGGACTCTGTGGGAGAATGGGAGGGTGGGATTTGAGAGAATAGCATTGAAACAGGTATATTACTATATGTGAAATAGATCACTAGTCCAAGTTTGATGCATGAAACAGGGCACTCAAAGTCAGTGCACTGGAACAACCCTGAGGGATGGGATGGGGAGGGAAGTGGGAGGGGAGTTCAGGATGAGGGATTCATGTACACCCATGGCTGATTCATGTCAATGTATGGCAAAAACCACTGCAACATTGTAATTAGCCTCCAATTAAAATAAATTAATTAATTTTTAAAAAGACAACCAATGGGAAATATTGATGTAAGAGGACAGCTCATAATAAATGTATTGGCACTGTATTAATATTAACTTTCACTGTAGGTATTACCTGGCTAAATAGCTAACCAGAAGTACTGCAGGCACAAGTCAATAAAGAAGGTGAAATGCTGGAAAAAAAAAAATAAGGCAAAGAATTGAAAACTTAAAGACTTAAAGCTGTTAAATATCCTGTGTAATCTTTCAAGTGCCCTCACAGTTCCTTGGTATGTCAAAGTACTTGGCAAATCCATATTATCCCCTAATCCTTTCAAATTGACTTGAAATGCCCTGACATCATTTAAAAACTAATTTCAAGCTGATGAAGCTTTTGCTGTTCTTGTATTTTAAATCTGAGTAGGCTGGAATCTAAATTGCTTGAACATCCAATCATCCTTATATGCATGATTTTGCAACAAATATACTCTATAGGAGCCACCATTTACTGGGTCCCCCATATTACATCATTTTCTCAGTGAAATCCAGATTCATGAATGCTTTCTTAATATGTATGCGTAAAATTGTTTCAGAGTTAATCAAACAGTTAAAGATACAGCATAGTGTAACGGTTGACAGCACAGGCTATGGAACCAGGCTGCTTGAGTTAGATTCATGTTTCTAATTACTTTGCCATCTTAGGTGAATCAGGCATTTGATCTGGACCTCAGCTTTCATTAGAATCTACTTCATAGAATTGCTATGAAGACAGTCGTTTAGTTGCTCAGTCATGTCCAACTCTGCGACCCCATGGACTGTAGCCCACCAGACTCATCTGTCTATGGGATTTCCCAGGCAAGAATACTGGAATGGGTTGCCATTTTCCTCTCAAGGGGATCTTCCTAACCCAGAGATCAAACCCACAACTCCTGCTTGGCAGGCAGATTCTAAACCACCAATCCACCAGGGAAGTGATGAAGATTAACTATACTAATATTTATAAAGTCGTTAGAACAATGCTTGGCATATGCAAACACCATAAGTAGAATTAGATAAAATTTACTTCTTTTTGGACAAAAGATATGTAGCAGTTATGAAAGGTTGTTGCTGAACCACAAAAAGATGCTGGGATTCTTGGCCTCGAGAGGAGAAGAATTTAAACCAGGGCCAGAGATGAGGCTTGATCGCTCAGAGCTTTTGTATAATAAAGTTTTATTAAAGTATAAAAGAGATAGAGAAAGCTTCTGACATAGACATTAGAAAGGGGCAGAAAGAGTGCCCCCTTGCTAGTGTTAGCAGTGGAGTTATATACTCTCCAATGAATCAGAAGAATGTCTGGAGGTTGTAAAGACCTCACAAGCCCTACTCCCATAATTTATATTTAAAGATAACAGGATTAGCCAAAAGTTTTAATCCAGAGACTGTCCTTAGGCAGGGTACATTATTATTATATAATCCTTGTGTTTCTGCATGGTGTCTGTGACAGACTGCATAGAACTGTAGCCAAGAGGAGCTACCACTTGCCCAAGGTCAGGGACGGCAACTGAGAGTGCCAGGCTGTGACGCCACAGGAGCTGCTGAGAGGAGAAACCACATGCCTGAGGTCAGGGGCACATGCCTAGAGGAGCAACCCACATCCAAGAAGCAGTGGCTGCGTGGGCGCAGGAGGGCCAAGAGGACCTACTCCACATTCAAGGTCAGGAGGGGCAGCCATGAGGAGATACCACTCCTCCAAGGTAATGAACAGTGGCTGTGCGTTGCTGGAACAGCCGTGAAGAGATACCCCATGTCCAAGGTAAGAGAAATCCAAGTAAGACGGTAGGTTTTGCAAGAGGGCATCAGAGGACAGACATACTAAAACCATAATCACAGAAAACTAGTCAATCTAATCACATGGACCACAGCCTTGTGTAACTCAATGAAGCTAAGCCATGCTTATAAGGCCACCCAAGATGGACGGGGCATGGTAGAGAGGTCTGACAGAATGTGGCCCACTGGAGAAGGGAATGGCAAAGCACTTCATTATTCTTATTTTGAGAACCCCATGAACAGCATGAAAAGGCAAAATGACAGGATACTGAAAGAGGAACTCCCCAGGTTGGTAGGTGCCCAAAATGCTACTGGAGATCAGTGGAGAAATAACTCCAGAAAGAATGAAGGGATGGAGCCAAAGCAAAAACAATACGTAGTTGTGGATGTGACTGGTGATAGAAGCAAGGTCCGAAGCTGTAAAGAGCAATATTCCATAGGAACCTGGAATATTAGGCCCATGAATCAAGGCAAATTGGAGTGGTCAAATAGGAGATGGCAAGAGTGAATGTGGACATTCGAGGAATCTAGAGATATTCTAGCAAACTAAAATGACTGGACTGAGTGAATTTAATTAAGATGACCATTATATCTACTACTATGGGCAGGAATCCCTTAGAAGAAATGGAGTAGCCATCATAGTCAACAAAAGATTCTGAAATGCAGTACTAGGATGCAATATCAAAAATGACAGATTGATCTCTATTCATTTCCAAGGCAAACTATTCAATATTATGGTAATTCAAGCCTATGCCCCAACCGGTAGGTAACACTGAAGAAGCTGAAATTGAACGGTTCTATGAAGACCTACAAGACCTTTAAGAACTAACACACAAAAAAAGATGTCTTTTTCATTATAGGGGACTGGAATGCTAAAGTAGGAAGTCAAGAAACACCTAGAGTAACAGGCAAATTTGACCTTGGAGTATGGAATGAAGCAGGGCAAAGGATAATAGAGTTTTGCCAAGAGAACACACTGGTCATAGCAAACACCCTCTTCCAACAACACAAGAGAAGACTCTTCACATGGACATCACCAGGTAGTCAACACTGAAATCAGACTGATCATATTCTTTGCAGCCAAAGATGGAGATCTATACAGTCAGAAAAAACAAGAACAGGAGCTGACAGTGGCTCAGATCATGAACTGCTTATTGCCAAATTCAGACTTAAATTGAAGAAAGTAGGAAAAACCACTAGATCATTCAGGTATGACCTAAATCAAATTCCTTATGATTATACAGTGGAAGTGAGAAATAGATTTAAAGCACTAGATCTGATAGAGAGTGCCTGATAAACTATGGACTGAGGTTAGTGACATTGTATAGGAGACAGGGATCAAGACCATCCCCATGGAAAAGAATTACAAAAAAGCAAAATGGCTGTCTCAGGAGGCCTTACAAATAGCTGTGAAAAGAAGAGAAGCAAAAAGCAAAGGAGAAGAGAAAAAATATCATCTGAATGCAGAGTTGCAAAGAATAGTGAGGAGAGATAAGAAAGCCTTCCTCAGCAATTAACGCAAAGAAATAGAGGAAAACAACAGAATGGGTAAGACTAGAGATCTCTTCAAGAAAATTAGAGATACCAAGGAAACATTTCATGCAACGATAGGCTCCATAAAGGGCAGAAATGGTATGGACCTAACAGAAGCAGAAGATATTAAGAATACACAGAGAACTGTGTATACAATTCACAAAAAAGATCTCCATGACCCAAATAATCACGATGATGTGATCACTCACCTAGAGCCAGACATCCTGGAATGTGAAGTCAAGTGGGTCTTAGAAAGCATCACTATGAACAAAGCCAGTGGAGGTGATGGAATTCCAGTTGAGCTACTTCACATCCTGGAAGATGATGCTGTGAAAGTGTTGCACTCAATATGCCAGCAAATTTGGAAAACTCAGCAGTGGCCACAAGACCAGAAAAGGTCAGTGTTCATTCCAATCCTAAAGAAAGGCAATGCCAAAGAATGCTCAAACTACTGCACAATTGCCCTCATCTCACACGTTAGTAAAGTAATGCTCAAAATTCTCCAAGCCAGGCTTCAGCAATACATGAACCATGAACTTCCAGATGTTCAAGCTGGTTTTAGAAAAGGCACAGGAACCAGAGATCAAATTGTCAGCATCTGCTGGATCATCGAAAAAGCAAGAGAGTTCCAGAAAAACATCTATTTCTGCTTTATTGACTATACCAAAGCCTTTGACTGTGTGGATCACAATAAACTGTGTAAAATTCTTCAAGAGATGGGAATACCAGACCACCTGACCTGCCTCTTGAGAAACCTATTTGAAGGTCAGGAAGCAACAGTTAGAACCGGACATGGAACAACAGACTGGTTCCAAATAGGAAAAGGAGTATGTCAAGGCTATATATTGTCACCCTGCTTATTTAACTTCTATGCAGAGTACATCATGAGAAATGCTGGACTGGCAGAAACACAAGCTGGAATCAAGATTACTGGGAGAAATATCAATAACCTCAGATATGCAGATGACACCACCCTTATGGCAGAAAGTGAAGAGGAGCTAAAAAGCCTCTTGATGAAAGTGAAAGAGGAGAGTGAAAAAGTTGACTTAAAGCTCAGCATTCAGAAAACGAAGATCATGGCATCCAGTCCCATAATTTCATGGGAAATATATGGGGAAACAGTGGAAACAGTGTCAGACTTTATTTTTGGGGGCTCCAAAATCACTGCAGATGGTGACTGCAGCCATGAAATTAAAAGACATATGCTCCTTGGAAGGAAAGTTATGACCAACCTAGAGAGTATATTCAAAAGCAGAGACATTGCTTTGTCAAAAAAAGGGCTGTCTAGTCAGGGGTATGGTTTTTCCAGGGGTCATATATGGATGTGAGAGTTGGACTGTGAAGAAGGCTGAGCACCAAAGAATTGATGCTTTTGAACTGTGGTGTTGGAGAAGACTCTTGAGAGTCCCTTGGGCTACAAGGAGATCCACCCAGTCCATTCTAAAGGAGATCAGTTCTGGGTGTTCATTGGAAGGACAGATGCTAAAGCTGAAACTCCAATATTTTGGCCACCTCATGCGAAGAGTTGACTCATTGGAAAAGACCCTGATGCTGGGAGGGATTAGGGGCAGGAAGAGAAGGGGAAGACAGAGGATGAGATGGCTGGATGGCATCACCAACACGATGGACATGAATTTGAGTAAACTCCCGGGCTTGGTGATGGACAGTAAGGCCTTATACAGTAGAAGGAAAGAAATCTTAAAAATTAGGGCAGAAATAAATGCAAAAGAAACAAATGAGACCATAGCAAAAATCAACAAGGCCAAAAGCTGGTTCTTTGAAAGGATAAATAAAATTGACAAACCATTAGCCAGACTTGTCAAGAAACAAAGGAAGAAAAATCAAATTGATAAAATTAGAAAAGAAAATGGAGAGATCACAACAGACAATTTAGAAATACAGAGAATTATAAGAGAGACTACTACCAGCAATTATATGCCAATAAAATGGACAACTTGGAAGAAATGGACAAATTCTTAGAAAAGCACAACTTTCCAAAACTGAACCAGGAAGAAATAGAAAATCTTAACAGACCCATCATAAGCATGGAAATTGAAACTGTAATCAGAAATCTTCCAGCAAACAAAAGCCAAGAACCAGAGGGGTTCACAATTGAATTCTAGCAAAAATTTAGAGAAGAGCTAACACCTATCTTACACAAACTCTTCCAGAAAATTTCAGAGGAATGTAAACTTCCAATCTCATTCTATGAGGCCACCATCACCATAATACCAAAACCTGAGCAAAGATGACACAAAAAAAGAAAATTACAGGCCAATATCACTGATGAACATAGATGCAAAAATCCTTAACAAAATTCCAGCAATCAGAATCCAAGAACACATTAAAAAGATCCTACATCATGACCAAGTGGGCTTTATCCCAGGAATGCAAGGATTCACCAATATCCACAAATCAATCAATGTAATACACCACATTAACAAACTGAAAAATAAAAGCCATATGATTGTTTCAATAGATGCAGAGAAAGCCTTTGACAAAATTCAAAATCCATTTATGATAAAATCTCTCCAGAAAGCAGGAATAGAAGGAACATTCCTCAATATAATAAAAGCTATACATGACAAGCCCACAGCAAACATTATCCCCAATGGTGAAAAGACAAGGGTGCCCACTCTAACCACGACTATTCAACATAGTTTTGGAAGTTTGGGCCACAGCAATCAGAGCAGAAAAAGAAATAAAAGGAATCCAAATTGGAAAAGAAGAAGTAAAACTCTGACTGTTTCCAGTTGACATGATCCTCTACATTGAAAACCCTAAAGACTCCATCAGAAAATTACTAGACCTAATCAATGAATATAGTAAAGTTGCAGGATATAAAATCAACACACAGAAACCCTTGCATTCCTATACACTAACAATGAGAAAGCAGAAAGATAAATTAAGGAAACAATTCCATTCACCATTACAATGAAAAGAATAAAATACTTAGGAATATATATACCTAAGGAAACTAAAGACCTATATATAGAAAACTATAAAACACTGGTGAAAGAAATCAAAGAGGATACTAATAGATGGAGAAATATACCATGTTCGTGATCGGAAGAATCAATATAGTGAAAATGAGTATACTACCCAAAGCAATCTATAGATTCAGTGCAATTCCTATCAAGCTACCAAGGGTATTTTTCACAGAGCTAGAACAAATAATTTCACAATTGGTAGGGAAATACAGAAAACCTTGAATAGCCAAAGCAATCTTGAGAAAGAAGAATGGAACTGGAGGAATCAACCTGCCTGACTTCAGGTTCTACTACAAAGCCACAGTCATCAAACAGTATGGTACTGGCACAAAGACAGAAATATAGATCAATGGAACAAAATAGAAAGCCCAGAGATAAATCCATGCACCTATGGACACCTTATGTTTGACAAAGGAGGCAAGAATATACAATGGAGAAAAGTCAATCTCTTCAACAAGTGGTGCTGGGAAAACTGATCAACCACTTGTAAAAGAATTAAACTAGAACACTTTCTAACACCATACACAAAAATAAACTCAAAATGGATTAAAGATCTAAATGTAAGACCAGAAACTATAAAACTCCTAGAGGAGAACATAGGCCAAACACTCTCCAACATACATCACAGCAGGATCCTGTATAACCCACCTCCCAGAATATTGGAAATAAAAGCAGAAGTAAAAAAGTGAGGACCTAATTAAACTTACAAGCTTCTGCACAACGAAGGAAACTATAAGCAAGGTGAAAAGACAGCCTTCAGAATGGGAGAAAATAATAGCAAATGAAGCAACTGACAAAGAATTAATCTCAAAAATATACAAGCAACTCCTGCAGCTCAATTCCAGAAAAATAAATGATCCAATCAAAAAATGGGCCAAAAAAACTAAACAGACATTTCTCCAAAGAAGACATACAGATGGCCAACAAACACATGAAAAGATTCTCAGTTCAGTTCAGTTCACTCACTCAGTCATGTCTGACTCTTTGCGACCCCATGAATCGCAGCACGCCAGGCCTCCCGGTCCATCACCAACTCCCAGAGTTCACTCAGACTCGCGTCCATCAAGTCAATGATGCCATCCAGCCATCTCATCCTCAGTCATCCCCTTCTCTTCCTGGCCCCAATCCCTCCCAGCATCAGAGTCTTTTCCAATGAGTCAACACTTCACATGAGGTGGCCAAAGTACTGGAGTTTCAGCTTTAGCATCATTCCTTCCAAAGAAATCCCAGGGTTGATCTCCTTCAGAATGGACTGGTTGGATCTCCTTGCAGTACAAGGGACTCTCAAGAGTCTTCTCCA
>SJYT01080564.1:122629-141401 GCA_006410635.1 Cephalophus harveyi | reverse complement strand
TGTTTGACCACTTCCAATTTGCCTTGATTCATGGACCTGACATTCCAGGTTCCTATGCAATATTGCTCTTTACAGCATGGCCACAGTCAGCTCCTGGTCTTGTTTTTGCTGACTGTATAGAGCTTCTCCATCTTTGGCTGCAAAGAACATAATCAATCTGATTTTGGTGTTGACCATCTGGTGATGTCCATGTGTAGAGTCTTCTCTTGTGTTGTTGGAAGAGGGTGTTTGCTATGACCAGTGCATTTTCTTGGCAAAACTCTATTAGACTTTGCCCTGCCTCATTCCATATTCCAGGGCCAAATTTGCCTGTTACTCCAGGTGTTTCTTGACTTCCTACTTTAGCATTCCAGTCCCCTATAATGAAAAGGACATCCTTTTTGGGTGTTAGTTCTAAAAGGTCTTGTAGGTCTTCATAGAACTGTTCAACTTCAGCTTCTTCAGTGTTACTGGTTGGGGCCTAGACTTGGATAACTCTGATATTGAATTGTTTGCCTTGGAAACGAACAGAGATCATTCTGTTGTTTTTGAGATTGCATCCAAGAACTGCATTTCAGACTCTTTTGTTGACCATGATGGCTACTCCATTTCTTTTAAGGGATTCCTGCCCACAATAGTAGATATAATGGTCATCTGAGTTCCCCTAGTCCTCCAAAAGAGCAATTTAGGGTGTTTCCAATGGTAAACATTTCATTGTCATAGACCCACTTAGGTAATAACAGAAGTAATGACAAAGGAGTGGGTTATCTGGTCCTGTTAGGGGCTTTAAGAGTATTTTAATAATAAGCTGGGTGGAGTGATGTTGCCTATAGAGGGGGCAGAGCCCTGGTTGTAGGAATTAGTAAGTGGCTTAAGGACAGATTGATAAGAGGCAACACCAGATTTTCCATAAAAGTGGAGTGGAGATTTGGTATGTTTGTAATTTTAGAAGAAGGGTGGTAAGGGTTTGGGCCGAAACAGCCTGCAGGGACAACTCCCAAAGTGGCAAACATTGTCCCTGGAAGCCCAATTGCCCTTGAAAGGATGCCACCAACAGATGGACTTCTAGCAGGCATTGTGTGCCTGTCACCCGCCCTAGTGGGTCCACTGAGAGGTGCTGTTGTTGCACATGTTGTAAGAAACATGGAAGATGAAGGCCTGAATATTTGGAGAAATTGGATATTATACAGTATTTCCCTCCCGAAGGCCAGGTATTTTCTGATTGTCCCTCCAGAAGATTGTAGCGGCATTGTTGTGGGCCCAGATAGGGCTCAGGAAAAGAGCATGAAACGGGACAAAAGGGGGCAGGGCACAACTTTTGGAAGAATGATATAGGCCAAGGGCATAACGTAAGATCTGCCTGGTGGTTCAGATGGTAAAGTGTCTGCCTACAATGTGGGAAACCCGGGTTCAATCCCTGGGTTGGGAAGATCTCCTGGAGAAGGAAATGGCAACCCACTCCAGTATTCTTGCCTGGTCTATCAAAAGACCAAGAGTGGGTGGTTCCCCAATTGTTGGAATGATCCTCCCACTCATTAGCATATGAAGTCACCCAGCCCATAAAAAACCAACCACACCGCATTCCACGGCCACCACACTCACCCTCTGTGATGGCCCATACTCTTGGAGTGTGCTTCTCTCTGAATCTGAACAAATCTACCTCTTACCTATCACTGTGTCTTTCACTGATTTTTTTTGCAATGAGACATCAAGAACTTGAGCTTCATTGATCCTGAAACCAGGCAACATGGGTTTTGACCGGGCTCAAGTCCCAGTTGGACATAACTGAGTGGCTAAGCATAGCACAGAGTCCCTGCCATGTGGGTTTGAGTCCCAACCTTAGATAAACAGTTTCAAACACAACTTTCAGAAATGGAAAGATGATGACCTGCCCAATCAAACAGTGTCATAGATGGAGAGAGGAGCTGAAGGATGGGAGGAAAAGGCAGTGGGAAAAGCATGCCAAGGAACCCCTTTCATAACTTGCCAGAAAAACTGCTAAATGCCTCACCTGTGCCCACAATTTTCATTGGCCTGATCCTTGGCACAAAGGAGGTTAAGGGCAGAAGAACCCTCACCTGCTTGGGCAACAGCTACAAGGGTACAGATGGCAGTGGGAAAAGCATGCCAAGGAACCCCTTTCATAACTTGCCAGAAAAACTGCTAAATGCCTCACCTGTGCCCACAATTTTCATTGGCCTGATCCTTGGCACAAAGGAGGTTAAGGGCAGAAGAACCCTCACCTGCTTGGGCAACAGCTACAAGGGTACAGAGGATAGTAGAGCCTTTGGGACACACTGGGGGGGTAGCCCCTGCCAGAGTCCCTCAGTTGCACCCACTGCCACTTGCTTGTTCACAGAGGGGTCAAGGAAACGAGAAACAAGAGATTGCAAAGGAATTAAGGTTTTGTTAGCCACCTGTCCTTCCAGCCATAGGGGCAAGGACCTCTTACCATAACTGGAGATCTTCTGGAATTTGAGACTGAGCCACGTGAGCTTTCTACCGAGTTTGCTTTTGCTGTCCTGATAGCCAGCATGCTGGGCTTCTTGTCATGTCCACTGCCCTGGGTTTTCTTCGTGTTCAGCTTCCACCATGTGAGCTTTCGCCAAGTTGGGCTACTCCACCTTGTGGGGGCCAAGCCAAGATTATTTCAGCCAGGTTAAATCCCAGAAACAGCACCAGGTATGTCGGGGAAGTGTGTAATTTTTCAGAAATGGAAAGATGATGACCTGCCCAATCAAACAGTGTCATAGATGGAGAGAGGAGCTGAAGGATGGGAGGAAAAAGCAGTGGGAAAAGCATGCCAAGGAACCCCTTTCATAACTTGCCAGAACAACTGCTAAATGCCTCACCTGTGCCCACAATTTTCATTGGCCTGATCCTTGGTACAAAGGAGGTTACGGGCAGAAGAACCTCACCTGCTTGGGCAACAGCTACAAGGGCACAGAGGATAGTGGAGCCTTTGGGACACACTGGGGGGTAGCCCCTGCCAGAGTCCCTCAGTTGCACCCACTGCCACTCGCTTGTTCACAGAGGGGTCAAGGAAACGATAAACAAGAGATTGCAAAGGAATTAAGGTTTTGTTAGCCATATGTCCTTCCAGTCGTAGGGGCAAGGACCTCTTACCGTAACTTGAGATCTTCTGGAATTTGAGACTGAGCCATGTGAGCTTTCTACCGAGTTTGCTTTTGCTGTCCTGATTTCCAGCATGCTGGGCTTCTTGTCACGTCCACTGCACTGGGTTTTCTTCGTGTTCAGCTTCCACCGTGTGAGCTTTTGCCAAGTTGGGCTTCTTCACCTGTGGGGGCCAAGCCAAGATTATTTCAGCCAGGTTAAATCCCAGAAACAGCACCAGGTATGTCGGGGAAGTGTGTAATTTCCTCAGTTCTGTCTCACCGCAGCAAAAATTTGAAGCAGTGGACTAGTGTTACAGCTCAGTTACAGATCGGTTTTATTTGGCAACCAGAGGAAAGTACACCCTGAGGTGTGAGGGTGGACCGACCCCAAAGGAGAGGCCTCAATCAATCTTGGCTTCCTCCTTTTATAGGTTTGTCTCCTTCCCACTTTGAGCCTGCCCTTTGCAAACTGGGCTGGCCAAGAAGGGGGCATGTTTGTTTCATCTGAAGTTCTCACTCCGGTCCACAGATTTTCTTTTGTTCCATTTCCACGGGCTTTTCCCTTTTTTTGTCTTTTAGCCACCACCATTCTGGTCTCCTTTCTTCTATTCTAACTACCTAACAGTTTGATGAACACAGTCAAGGCTAAAAAGCAACACCTTTCCAAGCAGAATTGGGCAAGGTGTTTGGTTTTGTGTTTGTTAGTTGTTTTGCTTGTTTTGTTTTCATATATCACCTAGAAACCCCTGGACGTGTGAGGTTTCATGAAGAATTCTTACGGCATTTAATCCCAAGCAATGCAATTTTAGCTGACATACAGCAGCTTAAGTAGTGTTGAAGTAAAATTCCATTTTAAACAAGCTAGCATAGAAAATAATGTATAGTACTTCACTTATCCAAAGGGCTCCACAGTCATCTAGAGACATGACTGCAAGTTATTTCTTTCAACACTGGAATTGGTCTGGCCACAATTCACCAGAATTTCCACCTTCAATGTGGTTCATAGGCATTTTTGCCTTCTACACTAAACTTCCAGAATGAACCCATTATCTACAAAGGCATCTAAACTCTGACTCTAGCCTCACTGTTATAATGCTTTAATTACCAAGACCTTAGAGGAATAATCCACTGAGCTCACTGCAAAACCTTCAGATCTACAAATTTCCCTTATTGCCCACTATAAGTTCCCCTGCAGGTGGCCTGCAGAGCAGCTAGGAGGGAGCAGTGAATTTTGTTGCCCATTTTCTTATGTTGTTTTTCAGTGAAATGCTTTTGAGTCTAAAAGATTCCTATTGGCCTGTGTCTTCCCTATTTCTATTTCTAAAGGACTACCAACCACTCCAGTCTGGCTTTTCTGGGAATCTAACCTCCTGCACTTGGTCCCAGGCCTCTGGGGAATGTTGCCATGGTTCACTGGAGCAAGTGAAGGGGAGGAAAGAGGCCAGCAATTACAAACAGCTTGTGACTCATTTTCAGCAGCATAATTGGGCTCACAGAGGAGGGCCTATCCACTGAAATAGTCCAAAGTCCTGGAGAAACAAACGTTTATGGTTTATCTATTTAAAATAATACTCAATAGCCATTCAGACGAGGTAGTAAAGGCATGTCCAACTTCAGGGAAAGCTGTCCGTAAAGTGTTGTTAATTATAAGCTTCTACCTGGAGGTTTGGAGAGTGAGCATAGGTTCACACAAAAGTTCTGAAAGAATACATACCCAAGTAGCAACCATGCCTATTCCAGGTTGAGGTACAATGTCTTCCTTTGTTACTTCCTTCCCTTCTTTTCTTTCGTCTTTTTTTTTTTTTTTTTGAATTTTCTCAATAGTTTTCAATGAGATTTTTGGCATTCCCAGAAACATTCATTGGGTTCTCTGGGTACCCCTGAGTACATGTCCAGACCCTAAAGCCTCTTCCTGCTCTGGCCTCACCCCACCGCCCTGTAGGGCCTCTGGGACTTGCTACTCTGGCTCTGCAGTAAACGAGAACACTTTGAAAATCAGGCCTGGTGCCTATTGTCCAAGTGATCCTGGGAAGTTTTATTACTCAATGGCCCTCATATTTTTTGTCTGTGAAATAAAAAATTGAGTAATGCCTATAGTCAAGCACTGTGGTCATACAAGGGAATTGTATATTATCCGATGAGGCCAAATGAAATAATAAATGGAAAAGTATTTGTTGACTGTAAACCATGTGCAATTCTTAGCTCTTATAATATCCTTGGTATACACACAGGAATAGGAGAAGTCAAGAGGACCCAAGCCCAGGTGATAGGACTGCTCCTTACAAGTGGTTTATGGGTGTGTGGTGGTATAATCATTTATTTTTGACAGAAATGCTGTTACTGAAATCAGATTTCCCTACTTGTCTCAGTAATGTCTTTCTAGTCATTGTTTTCACATTTTGATATTTAATCAAAAAGTGAAGAAAGTGGTCTACAGGTTTGAAATGTCCTGAGACGTAGCTGACTGTAGGTCCTGGCTCTAAGGTTGGAGGAACAGAGCCCCTGGGCTGCAGCATGGTCAATAGCCAGGTTCTCTAAAGACATCCCCAGAGTCTCTGGTGAAACTGATCTTATGCCTGGGGTTAGATTGAAAAAACCATATTAATAAAAATTGTGATTCAGAATTGCCCCTTTGACAGTGAATTATTGACCCCATGAAGAATATTGGCATACATGAATGATCTTCACTCCAAAAGAGAAAATGTAAATGCATTTTGCTTGTTACTTATATGTCTATTCTCTGCTTTCTCACAATGCAGACATAGTTAAATTCTTTTATACTTAGAAGCTTTTTGACCCAAGTCTTAAAAACACACACAATGACAGATAAGAAGTATAGCATCTCATCCACTTCATTTTTTAATTTTTCTTGGTGTGCTGCTTAGCATGCGGAGTCTTATTTTTCCCAACCAGGGATGGAATCTTTGCCCCCTGGAATCTTAACCGTTGGACTACCAGGGAATTCCCACATTACATCTACTTTAGCACAGACACACATTACAGCCCTGTGGGTATTGTTTTTCAAAGAAAAGTTGCCAAAATTGTGTAATGGAAATTCAAAAATCTTTCCTCTGTAACACTCTTCCAAACATCAATATTTTGCCTCATTTGCTTTATTGCTTTGTCTCTCTATATTCATATTTTTGCTGTTGAACCATTAGAAAGAAAGTTGTGAATTTTATTTTTTATGTGTATTTCTTCATTAACCTGAGTGTCTGAAACTTGTTTTCCAAAAGGTAAAAACAATTTGGCGCATTCAGCCACATTGAGACTCCTCGTCCATTTAACTTGCCAAATAGCTGGTAGAAGTTCTCTCTGCGATTTGCTTTTAGGTTCCAGTACTAGCTCTGCCCCTTCACATCCCCGTGCCCTTTAAAAAGTCATTGAATCTTTCTCACACTTAGCTTCCTTATCTGTTGAAGGAGGCAGTTATACTTATGTCCTTGTATTGCAGTGAAGATTAAATTAAATAGCTCGGAAAGCGCTTTGTAAATGGCAACTTTTCTGTGTATACCTGAAATGTTACTATCCACAGTGCCAAGGAACCAGCACTGACTCAGGTTCTCCTAATTATGAATTAGCCCGAAGCCACGATTTAGGGATTTGCTGGTGCTTGCAGCTGTACTGTCATCTGCAGGCACTCACGAAGCTATTAGGGAAGGCAGGGGGCTTCTCCAGGCAGCTACGATCCAGAACCGTCCTCCCCAAGGCGGTGAGTCTCTAGAATTAGCCTTGAAATCACTGCAGGGCTGCCGAAACCCAGACCGCTGGGCATCCGCCCTGAGATTTTGATCCACCTCGGGGTGGGCCTAGGAACCTGCATTTCTGGCCCATTCCCTAGTGATGCTGATTCTGCTGGTTCCAGGACCACACTGTGAGAACCCACTGTTCTCAAACATGGTCAGCTGGGTAGACTTGTTGCACAGGGCCTTACCTGTAGGAAAGGCTCAGGTCTGTAGAAAATTTTTATATTCTAAAGTGGTGCTTTAAAAACCCACTGGGCATCCGCCCTGAGATTTTGATCCACCTCGGGGTGGGCCTAGGAACCTGCATTTCTGGCCCATTCCCTAGTGATGCTGATTCTGCTGGTTCCAGGACCACACTGTGAGAACCCACTGTTCTCAAACATGGTCAGCTGGGTAGACTTGTTGCACAGGGCCTTACCTGTAGGAAAGGCTCAGGTCTGTAGAAAATTTTTATATTCTAAAGTGGTGCTTTAAAAACCCGAATGGTTTTTAAATACAGTATTGTAAAGTAAAATATAAAAAATAAATTAATTAATTTAAAAAAAAAGAAAAATAACAAGCATTAAGGTCACCTGTAAAGTACATGGTTATTCTGATTTTACCTGAGGCAGAGCAAATCACTAAAGGAAAATGCACTATTCCATACCAGCCTTGCCAGCACCAAAGTTGGATCTGGGAGTCCTGTTCAAAACATGGCACTTCCTTCTAGGAAATAAATATAGCATCTTTTAAATTTGTCAAATCTATAGTTATGTTGTCCACATCTTCTAGGAAAATACTAAACTTCATGAGGCAGTGAAAACAAAGATGTGTCATTTAAAAGAATAGGTATTATAATATTTTAAATACAACATAAATGTCATGTCAACATGTTTTGAAGGAATAAGGCAAAAATAAATTGTTAATTAGCTAAATTCCCCATAGTGCTTCGGCATCAATGTCCTTTAAGTACATTGTTTATTAAAAGCTCTTCTGAAGGAAAAAAAACAAAAACCCAAATGGGCATACAGGTCACCTAGGGATTTTTGTTACTTGTGGATTGTGCTTCATTAGGTTTGAAGATGGGCTCCTGAGTCTGTTTCTAAAAGCACACAGGTGATGCTTGTTCTACTGGTCTGCTGACCATAATTTGACTAACAAGCTGAAAGATACAACCCAATTGTATGCATTTGATTTCTATTAAAAAAGAAGTAGAAGAGGCTGATCCCTTTCTAATTCCTAAGTATCCCAAGCTTCCTACTCTCAGCTTCGACTGTGCATGCTCTTCGCCTAGTGTGGACCACAAGTTCAACCCTGCAGGAACCAAGGTATGTCCTATTGTTTTATGTTACTTACCTTACTGAATAATATATTAGAAAGAGCTTGCAGAAGTGCATACAAGAACAAAACTGAAAAAAAGTCTGCATCTGTGGCTGTTGCCTGCCAAAGAGACTGAACTAGTTCATGAGAAAGGACTGAGCAGTATTACTGACCTATCGTTTAAAATGCCTTGTGAATTAAATCATTCTCACTTAACTTCAAATTTTAAAGTGTCATCTCAAATATTTTGCATTTTGTATGTGTGTGGGGGGGGAGCGGGAACACACTCAGAAGAACTGTTCAGAAGCAGAACAGTTAGAATTTGTCAATGATTTGAATAAATAGAAATAATACATAAGTTAAACAGTGGCAGATTTCAAGAATTAATAATGTTGATACGATGCTGCTTTTATCCAGAGAAAGGGGGAATTAGCAACAGGGAGCAGGTTTGGGGAAAAGAAAAAAAGGGAGGAAAAAGAATAAACTATAATTCATACAGTTTGGGACCTCTTGGGTTTTTCTAGTAACTGGTTGGAAATGTAGGAATGTCTTTTGTGGAGCCCAAGGGAGAAGAAAATTTCAGAGAAGTGGGTACAGCAACCTCCATTGCCAAATGCTGCTGGTGTGATGTTGCGTGTGAGTTGAACAGTAGAACAAAGTACAAAAGAACATGCAGTCTTTGAAAAAGCAACTTAACAGAACAGTTAAAGTTCAGAGTCGAGCAGTGGTATTAAGGCACTGGAAGGTGAGTCTCACGTAAGTCAGTCTTGTAGGTAGTCGGTGGAAAGTAGAAAGAGAAGGGAAATTTAATCTCAAACCAACATATATCCGAATCAGTTGGGGCGCTTGTAATACCACTGTTTTCTGGGCCCCGCCACCAGAATTCCAGACTCTACAGGTCAGATATGAAGCCCAAGAATGTGCAGTTCTAATATATTCCCTGCACTGGGGTTACATGGTTGGGGGCCACTCTTTGGAAATAATTTATTTAAATCAGGCTTTTGTAACCTTGGCAATATTGCCATTTTAGACAGATAATTCTTTGTTGTACAGAGGTGTCCCGGGCTTTATAGGATGTGTACCAACATATCTGGCCTCTACCCACTAGATGCCACTAGCATCCCCAGGATGATACAACTGAACATGCTTGTAGGCATTACCAAATGTCCCCTGAGGGTCAAAATTGCCCCCAAATGGAAACCGCAACTTTAGGTAATTCAACAGATCTGAAAAGACTGTGAGAAAATCCAGGAAAGATGAAGGGGCTTGGTCTGAAAAATGAAGATCCATGTGAAACAATGGAACAGAGAGAGTAGTAATCCATGCTCTTCAAAATTTAATGACCAGGTTATGATGAGGGCTCAGTGTTTGGCTTTTAAGTGAATTAACCCCAGATAATCAACTTGGAACTAACTTGCGCTGTAATTCCAAGCTGCTTTCAGCTTTCCTCATCCTGGAGTCCTGCAAAGCATTTGTAGTCAACTGTCCCCAATACATGAATGTCCCTTTGTCTTCTAAAATGTGGGCTTTCTGGATCGCTGCCTCGCTTATGTTTAAGTGTCCTCAATTATGACTTTCTTATTCTGAAGCCCCTGCTATTTATTAGCCAAAGGAACATTTTGTACCAGGTTATCAAGTTTATTCTGTGCTCCAAAGTTTTGTTTAATGTCTTTTTTGGGGCGGTCTTCTAGCAGCATATAGTTGAGTCTTGCTTTTTTAAAAATCCAATCTGACAGTCTCTTTAAATGGGGTGTTTAGGCCCATTTGTACACAATATGATTGCCATTAAAGTTCCTGTTTAAATCTATCAGCTTGCTCTTTGTTTTCTAGTTGTTTTATCTGTTTACTGTTCTTTCTCTTTTTTCTACTGTATCATTTGAAAATTAAAAAAATATTTTATAAGGTAAAACCCACCTGACATAAACTACCCATTTGTGAAGTAAACAATTCAGTGGCATTTATTACACTCAAAGCATTGTGCAAACTGAAATATTTTAATCACCCAAAATAAATCCCTTACTATTAAGCAGTTACTCTCCATTCACCCTCTGGCAACCACAAATTTACGTTGTTTCTGTGGATTTATCTATTCTGGATATTTCACATAAGTGGAATAATAGAATGTGCAACTTTTGTGTCTGACTCCTTTTATTCAGCATAGTATTTTTGAGGTTCATCTACATCGCAGCATGTGGCATCACTTCATTCCATTTTGTGGCTGAATAATATTCCATGAATTGATGCATAACTTGCTGATCTATTTATCTATTAATGGACATATGGTTATTTCTACATTTTGCCTGTTGTGAATAGTGCTGCTATGAAAATTTGTGTACAAATATTTGTTTAAGTACCTGTTTTCAAAACTTCGGTCAGAGACCTAGGAGTGAAACTTCTGGGTCGTAGGTTAACTGTTTCACTTTGTGGAAAACAGTTTGGCAGTTTCTCAAGGTGTTTGCACCATTTTATATTCCCACCAGCAATATTCAATTCCTCTACATCCTCACCAACACTTGTTACTTTCCATTTTCTTGAGTATCACCTACTTTGTGGGTATGAAGTGATGTCACATAGTGGTTTTAACTTGTATTTCCCTAATGATGAATTGTGATATTGTGATTTATAATAAATATATATATATTATATATATATATATACAATCTTTGTCCTGTTTCTGGTGCAGAGCTTCTAAAACTCCTGAAATTTCCTAAGCGAGGTGAGCAATAAATGTTCTTTTGTTATGAGGTAACTTCTGGACACCCCCTAAGATGGGTGTGGTTGTCAGGAGACCCAACCAAGTGATTAAAAAGTTGAAACTTTCAGTTCCACCTCCTGACCTCTGGGGAGGTTGAAACAATTACCACTTGCCAATGATTTCATCAGTCATGCCTGTGTGAGGAATGCTCTGTAAAACCACACAAGGTCAGCGTTGGAAAGCGTTTTTGTTGGTGAACACCTTGGAGGTGCTGAGAGAACGGCACCTGAAGGAGAGGACCTGGAAGCTCCCCAGCCCCTCCCCATACCTTCCTTCTGCACCCCACTGTTCCTGAGTTATATCCCCTTTTAAAACAAGCAGTGATCTAATAAATAAAATGTTTCTCTAAATTCAGTGAGCCACTCTAGCAAACTAATCAAACCCAAAGAAGGGTTGTAGGAATCTCTCATCTGTAGCTCATCAGTCAGAAGCACACGTAACAGCCTGGGCTTGCAACTGAGGTCAGAAGTGGGGACTTGGGTGGCAGTCTTGTGACAATGAAACTATGGCATCCTCTTAAGCTATGGCATCTGTTACTGCCTGCAGGTAAATGATGTGGATATTTAATATCAGAATTGAGCTGAATTCTTGACAATCCTGCTGGTGTCCAAAAGTTGTTTGGTGTGTGGGAAACAACTTCCCTCTCCCAACCCACATATACACACATTGGAAATTGAATCTTGGAACACCAAAAGACTAATTATGATGAGTATTTTTTCATGTGCTTATTGACCAATTGAATAGACCTTTTTTTGGGAAATGTCTATTCAAATTCTTGAACCATCTTTAAACTGGATTGTTTTGGTGAGTTGTGAAAATTCTTTACATATTCTATTTACTGGACTCTTACGAGATATGCAGTTTGCAAATATTTTCTCCCATATGATGGGTTGTATTTTCACTCTTGTGTCCTTTGCACAAAGTGTTTTAATTTTCACAGAATTCATTGTGCCCATTTTTTATTACTCATGCTTTTGGTGTCATAGCTAAGAATTCATTGCCATATCTGAAGGTCATGAGAATTTCCCTGTATGTTTTCTCCAAGTTTTATATAGTATTAGCTCTCACATTTCGGTCATTGATTAGTTTTGAGTTAATGTTTGCATGCAATATGAGGTATGGATGCAATGTCATTCTTTTGCACATGGATATCCTCTTATCCCAGCTCTATTTGTAGCTGTCCTTTCCCCAGTGAATGTTCTTAAAACCCTGGTCAAAAACAACTGCCTGTATGTATGGCTTTATTTATGAACTCTTAATTTTCTTCCATTGGTCCGTATGTATGTCTTTTTAGTACCACAGTTTTTATTAATGTAGTTTTGCAGTAAGTTTTAAAAATGGGAAGTGTGAATCCTCCAATTTTGTCCTCCTTATTCAAGATTATTTTGGATATTTGAAATTCCATATCAGTTTGAACATTGGTATTCCAATTTTTTCAAGAAAAGGTCATTGGAATTTTGATAGGCATTGTTATGAGTATGTAGATCACTTTTAGTAGTATTAAGATCTTGATAATGTTTTTTAATCCACAAATACAGAATGTCTCAATTTATTAAAATCTTCTTACACTGGTAGATAATTGTTAATCAATAGTTGATTTAAGAAAGAAAGGGAAAATTTTATTCAAATATTATAATCTGGGTGACAATCTTTCAGAAAGCTCTGAGGACTATTCTACCTGTTAAAGGTCAAAGCACAATTATACAAAGTTTTGAGACAAAGGGTTGTATGTCAAATGATGTATTGCTGACAGTTTACATTGTCCAGATCTACACGTAAGTATGAGCAGTGGATCATGGGTTATCATGGCCCCTTAGCAGATTAAAAAGGAAGGTTATCTCCTAAGGAGGTCTGGTTAATGCAAATGCACAATATACCCTAAAGGGAAAGAAGGAGGCCCAAACAGGAGAAGACACATTTCATGTTTAAATTGCTCTTGCCTTGCCATAAAATATGAATTTTATTTCATCACATTATTTAAGCAATGCGTTTTTAGTTTTGTGTACAATTCTTTCATCTCTTTGGCTAAATGTATTCTTAGTTATTTTATTTTTTTGGATGTTATGAATGAAATTGTTAATTTCCTTTTCACAGTGCTCATTGATGATGCAAAGAACAACTGAGTTGTTAATTTTGCAGCTTGCAACTTTGCTGAATTTATTAACTCTAGTAGCTTGTTTGTGGGTTTATTGCGATTTTCTATATGTAGGATCATGACATCTGCATTAGAGATAGTTTTGATCTCATGTGGTCTTGGCCTGCAGTGACTTAAAGCAGGGTTTTGGTTCTTGGCCAGAGACTGATATCAGGTCATGGGGTGAGAGCACCGAATCCTAACCTAACTAGACCAGTGGCTGGTCTAGTGACAAGGCCCTAGTTCTTCGGCTTTGCAGAAAAGAATTTCCACAAAGATGGAAAATAGTGAAACAAGTATTAAGAGAAAAAGAAAACATATAGTACATGTGGATAGACACACGGGCAGACTCAGAGTCACAGAGTTGTGCACTCATGGTAGTTTGAGTTACATTTATGGGCTATTTCTTCCAGGTTTCCCTTGGCCAATCATTTTGATTTGCTGATTCAGAGTCCATAGTTGGTATATCTCAGGATCCACTCCCGTATGCACACATCTCTTAGCCAAGATAGATTCTACAAAAGAGGCCTGTGGGTAGTTGGCATCACTTAGCATCACTCCCCTTTTGACCTCCAAGGAGCCTTTCAGTGTGTGTGTGTGTGTGTGTGTGTATAATTGGTGAGGTCTCCTGACTTTGAGACATACGTGGTCTCTTACCTTCTATCTGGGCAGAGCCCATCCTCCTTTCTCAATTGTCCTGCTATTCTCATCTTAGAGTATAGGTCCTCAGGGGCGTATGAGTGCTGCGTGCTAAGTCACTTAAGTTGTGTCCAACTCTTTGTGACCCTGTGAACTGTAGCCTGCCAGGTTCCTCTGTCCATGGGATTCTCCAGGCATGGACACTGGAGAAAGCTGAAGTGGGTTGTCATGCCCCACTCCAGGGTATCTTCCTGACCCAGGGATTGAACCCGTGTCTTATGCATTGACAGGCAGGTTCTTTACCACTAGCATCATCTGAGCAGCCAGGTCCACAGGGGATGAATCTCTAATTCCTTTACCTTGTGAGGCCCATCTACCTCCTGTCTCAAATACCCACTGAGAGACCTCAAGAAATCTTTATTGGGAAGATGAAGGGCAAAGGTCTGTTTTCTATAGCTTCTAAAGCATGGCAAGAGGCTCTTAGACCCTACCTAGTTGGGGTCACTGAGCTCTCAACATGTCTCATTAAGGGGCCCCAGAGTGACTTCTATTGTTATTTCGGCAGGATCTACTTTGAGGAGTGGCTGAAGTCCCTGCATCATCATCATCTTATGGTGCCCTGGAGAAAATAAGCTGATTAGAGAAGCAGGGGTCTTTTACTAAAGACCAGTAAAAGACTGTTATAATCAGAGGCTCAAGCAAGGGTAGGAATCTGGTTATGCAAGGTCGGCATATCTCTGTTAATCTCAGGCTTAAAATTTTAATATCTATTTCTAAAATGGAAAGTCTGAACCTGTTGGTCTCAGGCCTCCTTGTTGGACTGAAGGTCTTAGTTGCAGATTTGCAATAATATGGAAGACAACCAAGCACTAGGAAAATATAGCCTGAATCAGTATGGCGGAAATGAGGAAGGGTATAAGAAAATGGAAACCTCCCACCAGAAAGTTTTTCATACCTTGTGAGATCCAGAAGAACAAGTTAGAAAACCAGTTTTCGATTCTTCAGCCTGTATTGAATAGTGAGGATTGCTGGCTAATTGCAGAAGCCAGGCGGCTTGCTGTTGAATTTTCTCAATTTCCATCTCCACCTGGGTAGAGGTGTTAATGTAAGTGCAACAGGAACTGCTGGCAACTGCACACACTCCTCCTCCTCCTGCCAACAGAAAATCCAGTGTCAGATGGTTGTCAAGTACAGCCTTGGCCAGTGAATCTAGAGACTTTTGTAAATTAATAAGAGTTAGCAGTACTTTAGCTATGGCAGTAAGAGTATGAGACAGGTTTCAAAGGACATGTTGGTGTGCAGCTACTCTCCACTATGGTAGCAAGGTTTACCCAGAGAAATAGGTGTCTCTGTCTGGTGGGCACCAGGTAAATCTCAAGTTAATCCAGTAAACAGTTTTGATGAACTCACCCAGTGCTTAGATTCGTTTAAGGGGTGTATTGAGAAAGGAGTAATCAAGGTTCCTGGCATACACTGTGTAGGTGTGGAATTATTGCATAGGCAATTAGTGGCCCATGGTTTCTTACCCACCTGGCATATGGAAACACATCCTGGTGGGATACAGTATACACTAGTGGGCTTAAGGTTTCAAGGCCCAGCCACTCAGTTCTATTGTTATGAAAAATGTTCTCCAACCTGATTGTTGTTGAGTCACTAAGTCAGGTCTGACTTTTCTGTGACCCCATGGACTGTAGCCCCCAGGCTCCTCTGTCCATGGGATTTCCCAGGCAAGAATACCAGGGAGGGTTGCCATTTCCTTCTCCAGGGGATCTTCCTAACCCAGTGATCAAACCCAAAGCTCCTGCCTGGCAGGCAGATTCTTTACCATTGAGCTACCTCAGAAGCCCCTCCATCTTGGTACCTGTTCCTTAAATGTTGATCCTTCTTCCTTTGGGTAGCGAGTTAGACTCAGCACACATAGGTAACTAGAATTCTGATTTAGGAGGGGACACTATAAAGTGCTGGGGTGTGTTAATGCCAATTCTTCGTCCTTCCAGTTTTGACTTCATTTTCTCTTTCTATTGCTAAGGGTAGACTTAGGCAAGATACATTAGAATTTTCTTCAGTAGGAAAATGAACAATTCTGACCCTATACATTACTGTTCTGAGCCTTTGGATCTCTGGTAGAAGAGCAATTTCCATCAGGAACTTGGTTAAAATTCTTTATGGGATGGGCAAGGGGGTCGTTCTGGTGCCTGATGGACTTAGCTTGGAGTAAACAAATCCAGCCTTCTGTCAACTGAGTGGAGGAAACGAAAGTTTGTGCAGTGCAGGGAGTTGTATGTCTATCCCGTGGATAAGGGAAATAGTCATAGAAAAGCTAAGGCAATTAGTAGCTTTATAGCAGCACCAGTCAGGATCATATTTAAATCACCCAGCAAGGGGAGAAAAGTTCAATGAATTCTGAGAGCAAGGGTGAGAGCAAAAAAAAAACAATATTTACCAGAATATATCAATTGCTCTGTAAGTGGAATGGAGTACCAAGAGGCCAAAGGAAGATTGCAGCTATGGACACTTAGGCCTAGGGCCTTTTTGAATAGTAGTTTCAGGTCTTATAGTGGCTCACTCCTCCACCTGAAATTTTCATGCTGTCCTGGATCCTCTGGATCCTGTGGAGTCTTGGAGGAAGGAGTGGATTCACAGGGATGGGCTGCAATGTGGGTCTTCAGGTTCCTGTAACATATCAGTAGAAACAGGTTTAATCCTGGACAGATGAACCCAGCTGGTGAACCCGTGGAGTTTGACTACCATAGGGGTGCTCAGCAGGACTTAGAAAGGACCCTTCCATTTTGGGAGTAGCTGGTCACCAGGGAACTCATTTTTCAAGGGCTTTTAAAGTACTTCAGAGTTTACAATGGAGCCACTGGAACTGTTATCTGGAGAGGGCTGTACTCTGTTGCGATATTTGTATTTTTTTTAATTTCAGTTATTATTTTTGGCTGTACTGGGTCTTCACTGCTGCATGGGCTTTTCCCTAGTTGCATTGCACAGGCTTCTCATTACAGTGACTCCTCTTGTTGCAGAGTAGGGGCTCTAAGGTGTGAGAGCTTCAGTAGTTGCAGCTCCCAGGCTCTAGAGCACAGGGGTGCGTGGGCTTAGTTGCTCCATGGCATGTGGGATCTTCCTAGATCAGGGATTGAACCAGTGTCTCCTGCACTGGCAGGAAGATTTTTTTACCGCTGAGTCATAAGGGAAGTCCTGTTGCCATATTCTTATTTAGGCTTTGGGATCGAGCCTCAGTTTATGACACCTGCTTCTCTAGTGGCTCAGATGGTAAAGAATCTGCCTGCAAGGCAGACCCGGGTTGCCTGAAGAATTCCATGGACAGAGGAGCCTGGCAGGCTACAGTTCATGGAGTCCCAAAGAGTTGGACATGACTGAGTGATGGGAGGGATTGAGGGCAGGAGGAGAAGGGGACAACAGAGGATGAGATGGCTGGATGGCATCACGGACTCAATGGACGTGAGTCTGAGTGAACTCTGGGAGTTGGTGATGGACAGAGAGGCCTGGCGTGCTGCGATTCATGGGGTCGCAAAGAGTCGGACACAACTGAGCGACTGAACTGAGTGACTAATGCTAGGTTTATGAGCTTGGTTTTCTGGATCACCTAGCATGTTCAGAGTAAGGAACAGTTTTCCATATGTCATTTCGAAAGGGCTTAACTTAGTCACTGTTTCAGGATCTTCCCTGACCCTTAAAAGGGCTATTAGCAGCAGGCGATACCATGACTCTAGCTTTTCCTAACAGTTTGTACAAGGGTTTCTTTAGAGTATGATTAGCCTGGTCCACTTTTCCTGAGGACTGAGGTTTCCAGAATGAATAGAGGTGGTAGCTAATTCCTAAAACTGCAAAAATTGTTCACTACCAACAAAGGTGCATTGTTACTCTGAAGGTGATGGGGCAAATCTAGGAATAATTTCCTTTAGGAGCACCTTAGACACTTCAGGCCCTTCTCTTTTCTAGTGGGGAAGGTCTCTATTTATTCAGGGACGGTATCTATAAAGACTAGTCAGTATTTGAAGCCCTGAAAAGACAGCACCTGAGTGAAATCTATTTGTCTGCTCTTGGGTAAGTCCCATGTTGCTGGACTTGGTTAACAAGAGGGGGAGGCTTGACGTTGCCTGGATTATGGGTGGTGTGAAGGGCACAGGCTTGAGTAACTGTCTCCAGGAGCCCTTTGATAATTTTCCATTGGTCAGAAGTATGAGCAAGTCCTGATCTATGTGCCACCAACCATCTTCCCTTAATTCCCTCTCTGTGTTGTGCCCAGAGCTCTTCCGAAGTCAAGTACCGTGTATGATGTTAAAAGGGGTTAGGGATGGGATTAAAGCCACTTTGTTTATGGGCATCAAAGCTGCTTTCTTTGCCCTGTTGTTTCCTTGGGAAATTTGAGAAGTTCCCTTTCGGTGCCTGCAGCAGTGAATGACTGCTACCTGTTTTGGCTTTTGAACCGCTTCTATGAGATATAAAATCTCAACCCCATATTTTATAGGGGAGTTTCTTACATTTAGAAGTCTCCCTCTTTCTAGATAGCTGTGTGGGCATGTAAAAAGAGGGAGGGATATTTTTAGTCTGTGTACAGACTTACAATATTTCCTTCCCTTAGGATTAAGGCTCAGGTTAGAGCTATCAGATCAGTCTTTTGGGCTGAGTTTGTTCGGTGGCAAAGGTTTTGCTTCTATAACTCTATGAGTCCCCACCATGGCGTATCTTGCCCTCCTGACTTATCTTTAATGAGACTACTGTCATCAGAAAACCATTCTCCCTCAGGGATTTCTGTACCTGGTCTGTAAGGTCAGACCTATCAGTTCAGGTCAGTCGCTCAGTCGTGTCCAACTCTTTCTGACCCCATGAATCGCAGCACGCCAGGCCTCCCTGTCCATCACCAACTCCCGGAGGGCACTCAGACTCACATCCATCGAGTCAGTGATGCCATCCAGCCATCTCATCCTCTGTCGTCCCCTTCTCCTCCTGCCCCCAATCCCTCCCAGCATCAGAGTCTTTTCCAATGAGTCAACTCTGTGCATGAGGTGGCCAAAGTACTGGAGTTTCAGCTTTAGCATCATTCCTTCCAAAGAAATCCCAGGGTTGATCTCCTTCAGAA
>SJYT01080564.1:89567-121685 GCA_006410635.1 Cephalophus harveyi | reverse complement strand
ATTTGCCTGTTACTCCAGGTGTTTCTTGACTTCCTACTTTTGCATTCCAGTCCCCTATAATGAAAAGGACATCTTTTTTGGGTGTTGGTTCTAAAAGGTCTTGTAGGTCTTCATAGAACCGTTCAGCTTAAGCTTCTTCAGCATTACTGGTTGGAGCATAGGCTTGGATCACGATGATATTGAATGGTTTGCCTTGGAAACGAACAGAGATCATTCTGTCGTTTTTGAGACTGCATCCAAGTACTGCATTTCAGACTCTTTTGTTGACCATGATGGCTACTCCATTTCTTCTGAGGGATTCCTGCCCACAGTAGTAGATATAATGGTCATCTGAGTTTAATTCACCCATTCCAGTCCATTTTAGTTCGCTGGTTCCTAGAATGTCGACGTTCACCCTTGTCATCTCTTGTTTGACCACTTCCAATTTGCCTTGATTCATGGACCTGACATTCCAGGTTCCTATGCAATATTGCTCTTTACAGCATTGGACCTTGCTTCTGACACCAGTCACATCCACAGCTGGGTATTGTTTTTGCTTTGGCTCCATCCCTTCATTCTTTCTGGAGTTATTTCTCCACTGATCTCCAGTAGCATATTAGGCACCTACTGACCTGGGGAGTTCCTCTTTCAGTATCCTATCATTTTGCCTTTTCATACTGTTGATGGGGTTATTAAGGCCAGAATACTGAAGTGGTTTGCCATTCCCTTCTCCAGTGGACCACATTCTGTCAGACCTCTCCACCATGACCCGCCCGTCTTGGGTTGCCCTACAGGCCTGGCTTAGTTTCTTGAGTTAGACAAGGCTGTGGTCCTAGTGTGATTAGATTGACTAGTTTTCTGTGAGCATGGTTTCAGTGTGTCTGCCGTCTGATGCCCTCTTGCAACACCTACCATCTTACTTGAGTTTCTCTTACCTTGGGTGTGGGGTATCTCTTCACGGCTGCTCCAGCAAGGCTCAGCCGCTGCTCCTTACCTTGGATGAAGGGTATCTCCTCACCCTAGGGAGTATCAAATAGTGAGAACTCACACAAAGGAAACCTCTTGGTTTTGTTTAGGTCAGACCTATAGGCACAGTTAGAACTGGACATGGAACAATAGACTGGTTCCAAATCAGGAAAGGAATATGTCAAGGCTGTGTATTGTCACCCTGTTTATTTAACTTATATGCAGAGTACATCATGCGAAATGCTGGACTGGATAAAGCACAAGCTGGAATCAAGATTGCCGGGAGAAATATCCATAACCTCAGATATGCAGATGACACCACCCTTATGGCAGAAAGTGAAGAAGAACTAAAGAGCCTCTTGATGAGAATGAAAAAGTTGGCTTAAAGCTCAACATTCAGAAAACTAAGATCATGGCCATTTCCCTCTCCAGGAGATCTTCCCGACACAGGGATTGAACCCAGGTCTCCTGCATTGGAGGCAGACGCTTTAACCTCTGAGCCACCAGGGAAGCCCTCCAGTCCCATCACTTCATGGCAAATAGAAGGGGAAACAATGGAAACAGTGAGAGACTTTATTTTGGGGGGCTCCAAAATCACTGCAAATGGTGATTGCAGCCATGAAATTAAAAGACGCTTAGTCCTTGGAAGGAAAGTTATGACTAACCTAGATGGCATATTGAAAAGCAGAGACATTACTTTGCCAACAAAGGTCCGTCTAGTCAAGGCTATGGTTTTTTCAGTAGTCATGTATGGATGTGAGAGTTGGACTGTGAAGAAAGCTGAGCACTGAAGACTTGATGCTTTTGAACTGTGGTGTTGGAGAAGACTCTTGAGAGTCCCTTGGACTGCAAGGAGAGCCAACCAGTCCATCCTAAAGGAGATCAGTCCTCAGTGTTCATTGGAAGAACTGATGCTAAAGCTGAAACTCCAATACTGTGACCACCTGATGGGAAGAACTGACTCATTGGAGAAGACCCTGATGCTGGGAAAGATTGAAGGCAGGAGGAGAAGGGGATGACAGAGGATGAGATGGTTAGATGGCATCACCAACTCAATGGACATGAGTTTGAGTAGGCTCCGGGAGTTGGTGATGGACAGGGAAGCCTGGTGTGCTGCAGTCCATGGGGTCAGAAAGAGTCGGACACGATTGAGCAACTGAACTGAATGGGCACAGACCTGGTCAAGGGTTTTGAGGCAAGAATGTGTTAGCTATGGGGTTTGGGTGGGCATTAATGTAGTTAAGAGTGTGGCAAGTATTTTTTATGTGTAATTCATTTCTTTGTGGCTGTCTGGGTCTTCGTTGCTGTACAGGCTTTTTTATAGCTGTGGAGAGCGGGGGGGACTCTCTTTGCAGTGTGCAGGCTTCTCGCTGCCCACTCTTGCTGCAGAGCACAGGCTCCAGGTGCCTGGGCTTCAGTAGTTGTGGTGCATGGGCTCAGTAGTTGTGGTTCTCGGGCTCTAGAGCACAAGCTCAATAGTTGGAGCACACAGGATTAGCTGTTAAATGGCATGTGGCATCTTCCCAAACCAGGGATCAAATCTGTGTATCCTGCATTGGCAGGTGGATTCTTTACCACTGAGCCACCAGGGAAGCCCAAGAGTGTGGCAAGTTTTGAGGTTTAGTTCTGGAGAGTCAAGGAGCAAAGCCGCTTAATAATGCAGCCTCCAGTTAGCCAATGGTGGCCTTTTATCTCTAGCATCCCTTATACTTGATGAGTACATGAAGTTTATGAGGGGTCCGGCCTTCCAGGGGCTGTCCAAAGGTAAGTTTGTTTTAGTTTCTTCACTAAGAAAGTGGTGGCAGCTACTGTCCCGAGGCAGCCAGGCCAACTTCAGGCCATGGAGTCTAGTTGCTTGGAAAAGTAACCTATAGGTGAGGAACTCCCCCTAACTTCAGTAGGAGGACTTTCAAGTCTGTTTCCTGCTTTTCAGCCACGTATAAGATGAATGGCTTTTTCAAGGTGGGAAGACTGTGAATAGGGGCTCTGGTGAGACCCTGCTCATTATTGTTAAAAATCTTTTCCTGTTCTCTATTCCAAAGTAACAGTTCTGTATCTGGACCTTTAGTGGCTTCGTATAGGGGCTTAACCATTAGCCCGAGTTCTGGAATCCAAATTCTACAAAGTCCTGCCATGCTCAAAAATGTATGGAGATGTTTCTTTGTCTTCAGAGTGCTTAGGCCTAACACAGCTTGTTTCCTGTCTGGAGATAACTGTCTACTTCCAGGGTTTATAATATAATCCCCAATATTTAACCTGATGCTTTGAGATTTGTGCTTTTGTCCAAGAGACTCTGTAACCCCAGGTCCCCAGGAAATTAAGGACTTCAATGGTATTTTGATCCATGGAGGGACTATATATTAATATATCAGCTACATGCTATAGAATAGCACCTTGTTTTAGGTGTATTTCCCTTTCCAGGGTCTGGGTGAACAAGTGTGGGCTGTCTGGACACCTCTGAGGCAATATTGCCCAGGTATATTGGTGCATTTGGCTCAAGTCAGGGTTAGTCCAGTTGAAAGCAAACAGATATTGTGATGAGAAATGAACTGGGATGAAAAAGAAGGCGTTCTTGAGATCTAGTACAGTAAATGATTTCGCGTCCTCAGAGATCTGGGTTAATATGTTATAAGGATTGGCCATAAGGGGATGTACAGTGACCACTGCGTCATTTACCGCTTTAAGGTCTTGTACCACCCTAGGTTCCCTCTTTGGTTTAACAACTAGCAGAATAGGAGTATTGCAGAGTCTGGCAGGGCAACAAGAGGCCATGCCTTAAGAATTTATACATGAGAAGTTGTAAACCCTTCTTTGCTTTCAACTTTATAGGATATTGTCTCCTGCTAGGTTAGGCAGTTTCTGGCCTAAGGCTAATTCTTATAGGATGGGCATTTATGGCCCTTCCAGGGATTTTTTGGTCTTGTACTGAGGGTCAACTGCTTGTAGAATATGGTGGGAATAACACCTTGCTCTTCTGGCTGGTCTGTCAAGATAAGGGGCTACTCAGGGCCTCCTAATCATAGTGTGGCCCCGAGGGAGCTCAGAAGGTCTTGCCCTCGTAATGGGGTGGGACATTCAAGTACAACTGAAAAGGCATGTGAAATCAACGACTGCTCTTACTGGCAAGTGAGAGACCCAGTGAGATAGTGGGTGCGAGGCTTTCCATCAACACGAGTCACAGTACAGTTTCTGGAGGAAAGAAGTCAATGTGAGAAATTAAGACAGTAAGTGATTTCTGCATCAATTACAAAATAGACTTTCTTACCTGCCCCTGCAAGAACTAGCCAGGGCTCCTCCATGGAGACAGACATCTCATTGTGGGGAGCCGCCAGAATCCCTGGGCTATCTCAGTCGTCCAGCGTGGCCATCTCGAGATCAGGAGCCCCCGCTTCCCCTTCAGGACTGAGGGCAGCGCCTCTTCCAATGACCTGTTTGCTGGCAGGCTGGGTTGGCCCAGGGAACTCTTTCTGGCAATCTTGGGCCCAGTGGCCATTTGACTTGCATTTGAGCATTCCCCCTCATTGGTCTTCCCTCTAGCCAGATGGTTGGACGCCCTTGCCCCCTCAGATTGTCCTGAGGTAGCAAGGCATGGCTGACAGCAACAGCTATCTGTTGTGTGTTAGCCCTGGCCTGTCTTTTCTCACATTGGATTCTCTTTTCCTCCTGAGCTTGGTCTCGATTATTAAATACCTCAAAGGCCACATGTAGAAGTTGGGGCATGGGCATTTGTGGGCCAGATTGTAACTTTTGGAGTTTCTGCCCCCATATCAGGGGCAGACTGGTTAATAAAGTGTTTTCCCAGAAAGGACTGACATTCAGAAGTGAAGGGATCTATGTTGATATACATTTCCTAAATGGCTCCACAAGCTGCCCGTGAAAGGGGGCTGGGTTTTCTTTTTCTTCTTGGGTCACTCCTTTAAACTTTTCATAGTGAACTGACTTTTTGAAAACACTTTCTCGTCCCTTCTAATACACATTAGCTCATGTGCTTCTTGGCTTCTGTTCCCTCCCAGGAATTACGATTCCAAGGGGGCTCCTGGCTTAGGACTACATCTCCACCTGTAGTATAATGTCTGGGTTGGCCCTGGGCTGCTGTCCAGATTCTGTTCTTCCTCAGGTACAGTAAGTAGATAAAATGACTTGAACATCCAAGATAAATCAAAAACTGGAGTGAGGGCATGAAACCCTTCAATAAACTTACTTGGGTCTTCAGAAAATTGGCTCAGTTCCTGTCTGCATTGGGCTAAGCTGGTTAAAGAGAAGGACACATGTACTCTGATTGTTTCTTCACCATTTGCCACTGCCTTGAGAGAGCATAAAATTAGGATCCTGAGTGATAGGAACATTCCACCGGAAAAATCATAGCCTTGAGTAGACGGACCTTTGTTGACAAAGTGATATCTCTGCTTTTTAATATGCTGTCCAGGTTGGTCTTAACTTTCCTTCCAAGGAGTAAGCGTCTTTCAATTTCATGGCTGCAATCGCCATCTGCAGTGATTTTTGAGCCTCAAAAAAGAAAGTCTGACACTGTTTCCACTGTTTCCCCATCTATTTCCCATGAAGTGATGGGACCAGATGCCATGATCTTCGTTTTCTGAATGTTAAGCTTTAAGCCAACTTTTTCACTCTCCTCTTTCACTTCCATCAAGAGGCTTTTTAGTTCCTCTTCACTTTCTGCCAAAACGGTGGTGTCATCTGCATATCTGAGGTTATTGATATTTCTCCCAGCAATCTTGATTCCAGCTTGTGTTTCTTGACCCATTTTTTAGGCCATTTTTCTCCATCTTCCAACTTACATAAATGCCAGGCGCTGCTACAATAGAATTTAAGTTTTTCCTTTTTTAGCTCTTTAGTTAAAAAAAAAAAAAATTCCAATTCTTTTTCTCCCCTCCAACCAGGCTTATTAAACATAACAAAATTCTGTATACAAGGTGATCTAAACCTGCTGCTTCAAAACATGATACTTTCTTTATCTAGTATTTGATAAGTATTGATAGTATTCAATCCACAGAATGTCAAAAAGCAGTTTAATCTAAAATTAATAGCAAAGTGCCCAGTGCATATTACATGAGTGGTCTAATTACCGGAACTCTAATAGTTCTAGAAGATATTAAGTATGGCTGAGTCCCTGTGACAGGATGCTGGAGAACCGGCATGAGTCATCAAGAGGCCACTATGCACACTGCCAATGTGATGCCGTCGTGTTCCTAATGTCCCCATTATCTAATTCTAGACACAGCACAGGAATATCAGTGGGGTCTGAGGTTAGCTGCTTGCCGGGCTAGCACAGATATCACCCCAGCATGCTCCTCTCACAGGGTTCCGGGGCAGCCCAGACTGAGCCATTGTGAATCTCCATGGCACTCCAATAATGGATGGATTCTTCATTGTGTCCTCCAAGTACTGCTCTAAGGTAGCCTCCATCCCACTGTGCATTGCCTCTTCCTCCGTCACTGGTGTCAGGTCAAAAATTCTGATTCTCAAGTACACACTGTATATAAATATATACAGAGGTGTTTCTCCTGGCTCAGAGTGGGCTCCTCCCATGTTGAGTAACCTATGCCTGAGAAAAAAAGAGCACTCCTAGAATGGAATCCAGTGACTCAGAAACCTTTACCAGGAAGCTGTAACCTGAATATCAGGGTGTCCCCCCAATTCCCTTCAAATCTGATGGGGTTTCAAGCATCCTCTCCTCTCCCAGTGATTTCTGACCAGACATCTCTGGCCCTCCTTTTGACATTGCGCAAGGTGCCTCCCCCAGCATAGCCAAAAGAGGACTTTTGAATTAGTGCAGACCAGTTGTCAGGACTTTCCTTAGGAGGTATCCCTTGTCTATAGACCTTATGTCCTATGATAAGTCTTCCTACACTGGGATGTGGGCTTCCCAGGTAGTGTTAAAGAACCTGCCTGCCAATGCAGAAGATGTAAAAGACATGGATTTGATCCCTGGGTCAGGGAGATCCCCTGGAGAAGAGCGTGGTAACCCACTCCAGTATTCTTGCCTGGAGAATCCCGTGGACAGAGGAGCCTGGCAGACTTTGGTCCATGGACTGTAGAATCAGACACAACTGAACGACTTAGCACCCACTCATGCATGCCCACTGGGGTGTATTCTTTGTGACTGAGCATCCACAGAGTTTGTAATTTAGGCTTCTGGGTAGTGGTCAGCCTGATAAACCATAGCAGTGTGTAGGCTGCCAAGGCCTGGGGTGAAGGGAGTCCAATGGATGCAAAGAGAAACCCTTGGAGAAATTGGAGCTGGGCACTATGAAAGATGGGCTTCCCTGGTGGCTCAGATGTTAAAGAGTCTGCCTGCAATGTGGGAGACCTGGGTTTGATCCCTGGGTAGGGAAGATCCCCTGAAGGGGAGGGCATGGCAACCCATTGCACTATTCTTGCCTGGAGAATCCCCATGGACAGAGGAGCCTGGCAGACTACAGTCCATGGGGTCACAAAGAGTCAGACATGACTGAGCGGCTAAGTGCAGCACCCAGCAGTGTGGAAGATGGCCCAGGGTCTAAGGCTTGGGGGCTGAGAGAGAAACTGTCATAGTAAATGTCTGAGGATTGAGTGAAATGAGAGACTAGACAGCGGAAAACCCCCAAATCCTTTGCCCTATCTGCCTGGCAGCTAAGGTAGGATGGAATCTGTTTGACACAGACAGTACCGGGTTTGACGGTGGGGCTGCAGTTTAGGAATGACATCCTAAACTCCTTCCCTAAAAGGGCTAGGAGATAAAATGTGGAAAGAGGCCTGCTTGTATGAGTCAAGTGGGAAAGAAAAGAAGAGTGGAGGGTTCCAGATGGGACAGTGAAAGAATGAGAGTGAGACCACTTGGGTTCAGAAATCATGTTTCCACCAGTCCCAGAGGACAGCGTTAGCTGTCCCCCAACCATTATTTGAATCTGCAAGGCCTGGGGATTCCCTTGCCAGCCACAGTGTTGTTGGGGGAAGCCATAATGCTGTGAGCAGACAGATTACACCTAGCATTATCTTGAAAAGAAAGCAAAGGGGAGAGCAAGAGAAAGAAAGCAAGAAATAAGTTAGGGGCCTCAAGCTGTAGCCATGTGAAGCCTGCAGTTTACTGGGATTTCCTGAATTCCTAGTTTTCTGCACCAGTTTTACTTCTTCCTTTCCAATACCTTTTACTTCTTGTTGTCTAATTGCATTAACTAGACCATCCAGTAAAATGCTGAATGAATGATTGTCTTATTTTGAACCACTTTTCCCTTCCTTGCATAAATCCTTGCCTTTCTGGCATAAATCCCATCATGACATAGAATCTTTGGAATGTGCTTTTGGATTTAGTTTGCTAGTATTTTGTTGAAGATATTTGTACTCATAAAGGATACTGATCTATACAGTTGACACTTGAACAATGTAGGGATTAATGGCACTCACCCCCTGGAGAGATTGAAAATCTGAGCATCACTTCATAGTTGACCCTCCCACTATAAAGTGGTTCTGTATCCATGGATTTAACCAAACTGAGGGCAGGTAGTACTGTGGTATTTATTGGAAAAAAAAAAAAAATCCACGTATAAGTAGACCCCAATAGTACAAACCCAAGTTGAGTCAACTGTATTTTCTTTTCTTGTTATATCTTTATCTAGTTTCTTATCAGTAATGCTGGCCTCATAGAATGAGTTAGGAACTGTCCCTCATTCTCTATTTCTTGGTAGAGTTTGAAAAGAATTGATGTTAATTCTTTAAATTTTGGTGGACTTTACTAGTGAAGACATTGAGGTGGTCCTGGAGTTTTCTTTGTTGGGTGGTTTTGATTACTGCTTCAGCCTCTTTGGACTTCCTTGGTGGCTCAGACGGTAAAGCATCTGCCTGCAATGCAGGAGACCCGGGTTCAATCCCTAGGTTGGGAAGATCTCCTGGAGAAGGAAATGGCAACCCACTCCAGTATTCTTGCCTGGAAAATCCCATGGATGGAGAAGCCTGGTAGGCTACAGTCCATGGGGTTGCAAAGAATCAGAAAAGCCTGAGTGACTTCACTTTCACTTTCATTACTTGAGATTTTTTCTTGAGGGTTTTTTTTTTTTTTTAGTTTGTAGGAATTTGTTCTTCTCATTTAGAATATCTCATTAACTGTTAACTAACTCGTTACCTAACTGGCATATAATTGTTTGTAACATTCTCTTATAATCATTTTTATTTTTGTCAGGATAGTAATAACTACCCCAGTTTCATTCCTGATTTTAGTTATTTAGAGCTAACTGGACATTGATGAAAGTGAAAGAGGAGAGTGAAAAAGTTGGCTTAAAGCTCAACATTCAGAAAATGAAGATCATGGCATCTGATCCCATCACTTCATGGGAAATAGATGGGGAAACAGTGGAAACAGTGTCAGACTTTATTTTGGGGGGCTCCAAAATCACTGCAGATGGTGACTGCAGCCATGAAATTAAAAGACGCTTACTCCTTGGAAGAAAAGTTATGTCCAACCTAGATAGTATATTCAAAAGCAGAGACATTACTTTGCCAACTAAGGTCCGTCTAGTCAAGGCTATGGTTTTTCCTGTGGTCATGTATGGATGTGAGAGTTGGACTGTGAAGAAGGCTGAGCACCGAAGAATTGATGCTTTTGAACTGTGGTGTTGGAGAAGACTCTTGAGAGTCCCTTGGACTGCAAGGAGATCCAACCAGTCCATTCTGAAGGAGATCAGCCCTGGGATTTCTTTGGAAGGAATGATGCTAAAACTGAAACTCCAGTACTTTGGCCACGTCATGTGAAGAGTTGACTCATTGGAAAAGTCTCTGATGCTGGGAGGGATTGGGGGCAGGAGGAGAAGGGGACGACAGAGGATGAGATGGCTGGATGGCATCACAGACTCGAACGTGAGTCTGATCGAACTCCCAGAGATGGTGATGGACAGGGAAGCCTGGCGTGCTGCAGTTCATGGGGTCTCAAAGAGTCGGACACAACTGAGCAATTGAACTGAACTGAACTAAAAGAAATTGTAGCCACCCTGAGAACTCTCCATTTTGTTCTTTGAGATACAGTAGGATTTGAATGATTTTCTTGAGGATTGTGAGTTTTTTTAAACTCAGCTGGAGGTATTTACCCAGAAACAACATGTCTCATTCAAGATGGCTCAAGCCCCTCCTTGTTCAGGGATCAGGAGATCTATCTCCTGTCCATTTTGGAGTATAACCCCTGCAAAGCTGTGTTGGCTCTTTAGAGCTATCTTGAGAAATCTTATCCCCAGAAACTTAATTTCGGGGGTGTTCATTAGAATGACACTCATTTGTAGTCCTGAATAAGTAGCTGAAATCTCCCAGGGGCTCACAGGTGTATTGAGTGACCTCTTCTGTTTTCTTCCATGTCTTGACTCATGAATAATTAATCCAGGAGTCATGTCCTGGTACCTTGACTGCTGTGGGGTTAGAAAGTATTACAGGGTAGGGGCCCTTCCATGTGGGCTTGGAGTTGAGCCTTTGGAGACCCATCTTTTCAAACTTTAATTAGGACTTGAGCCCCTGGAGCATATAGTGGTGACTCTTTAGAATATTTTGGGTCTTGGTTGACACCCAACAAGTGTACATACTATTGGAATTTCCTAACGGTCATGGTATAAGACTGGAGGGTCTGAGCCTCTGGATCTAGGAAGAGGTCATTGACATAAACAAAATGTCTTCCATATTGCATCTCATATGGACTAAGACCAATGACCAATCTGTTCCTTAGGGGCAATACAGGTGCAGAGGAGAGCTATTGGTAAAGCCTCATTCCATCCCAGGGAGGTCTTCTGGGTTATCTTTTTTATCGCTGATTTTAAGAATGGGTTGGCTCTTTCTACTTTTCTGAAGACTGAGGCCTCAAGGCACAGTGAAGATAATGAGTAACGTCCAATGCTTTAAAGACCCCTTGTGTGAGCTTAGAAGTAAATGGTGTCCCATTGTCACTTTGTAATGACGTGGGAGGACCAAATCTTGGAATGATTTCTTGGAGCAGTTTTTTTTACCACCTCCTCAGCCTTCTCAGTCCAAGTGGGAAGGCCTTCAATCCATCCTGTGAATGTATCTATCATGACTAACAGGTATTTATCCCCTTGAAAAACTGGCATCTGGGTGAAGTCCATTTGCCAGTACTCTCCTGGGTAGGTCCCACATCTTTGGATGGGCTGAGACAGTTGGAGTCTTCAAGCTCCTTGGGGGCTGTTTAATTGGCAACTGGAACAAGAGAAAACCACTTGCCTTAGAGTCGTTTGGAGGCCTGTTCCTCTGAAGGACCTTTCTAGTAATCTTTGGAGGGCCTTCTCCCATAAATGAGTGGTGGCATCTAAGGAGTTAACCAACTTTCATTGAGGTTCCCAGGCAGAAAAAGGAGTCCCTCCTTTTGGAACCACACTGTATGATCTTCTTGAAAGTCTTCACTCTTAGTTTTAAGAGTCTCACCATCAGTATATTAAGGAGTTTCTGGCAAATTAGTCTGTCTAACTAAGGTGGCAAATCCTATTAAATCATTGTTCTGTAATGCTGTTCTCTTAGCGGCCTGATTGGCTTCTTGGTTCCCTCATGCCACTCTTGTACTCCCTTTTTGGTGCCCTTTACAGTGGAAGACTGAAACCTTGGTGGGAAGATATACTGCCTCCAAAAGCCTAAGGATTTTAACACCATATTTGAATGGGGATGCACCGGTGGTCAAGTGGCCTCTTTCCAAATAGCAGCATGTGCATGTAGCACCAGAAAGGTATACTTGGAGTCAGTGTAAATGCCTACTCTTTTTCCTTATCCCAACTCTAAAGCTTGAGTCAGGGCTATGAGCTCAGCTAATTGGGCTGAAGTACCTAGTAGCAAAGGTTTAGCCTCTATGGTCTCACAGTTGGAGACCACTGCTTATCCAGCTCTTCTTTTTCCATTGAAGAGAAAGCTGCTTATATCAGTGTACCAGATTTCTTCAGGGTTGATCAGAGGATCTTCTGACAATCCCTCTCAGGGTTTTGCCTAGCGGTCCAAGATTTTTAGGCAAGAGTGAAAGGGGAGAGAGCCCTCGGTGGTAGGCAGGAAGGTGGCAGGGTTCAGAAACTCAGAAGCAGATATAGTGAGGCCTGGATTTTCCATTAGCACTACTTGATAATCTGAGGATTCTTTGATCAGACATCCATAAATGGCCTCATCCATTTAAGAGTTGTTTCACTTAGTGACTGGTAAGTAGTTAGCTTGCCCCCAAAAGAAAATTTTAAAGCATCTTCTTTCTATCAGGATTGCAATAACTGCAAGATTTCAAAAGCAGGGAGGCCAGTCTTGGGTTGGAGGCCAGTCTTGGATAAGTAAGCTACAGGCGGGGGCTCAGGTTCCAACCTTAAGTCAACACCCCCAAAGCTATTCCTTCCTTTTCATGGACGTAAATTTGGAATGCTTTTTCTGGGTCTGGCAACCTCAAGTCAGGTACTTGAGTTGAAACTTGTTTTAGTGTAGCCTCTGCCTTTTTTTGAGGAGATCCCCACATCAGTGGGAGTGAATCATCCTGTCCCTTCAAGCTTTCACATAAAGGCTGGGAAATTAGACTATAGTTGGGTATCCACAGTCTGTAATACCCATTTAGCCCCAGGAGAGCTTGCATTTGTTTTCGAGTCATGGGGGAGGGCAACTGGAAGATTCCCTGTACTTGATCAGAGGATAGCCTCTTGGACCTGTGTGTATCTAAACTCCCAGGTAATTGACCTCTGTCTTGACCATCTGTGCCTTAGCATGGGAGACTTTATATCCCCTCTCATCCAAAAAGTTTATAACCTGAGTTTCATGTTTTTGGGCATTTTTCTCATCTGGAGAGCAGATTAGTATGTATGTATTTTTTCATCTATGTACTGTAATATTTTTCCCATTAGGTCTCAGGTCCAGATTTAGGAGATCCTAGCTAAGAGCCTGCCCAAATAAATGGGGGCTATCTCTGAACCTCTGATGTAATACTGTCCAAGCCACTTGTTAGTGTTTTTCTTCTGGATCCTCTTACTTGAAGGCAAAAAGATATTGGGATTCTTTAGCTAGTCGTATGCAAAGAATGCATCTTTGAGATCTAGAACTGTAAACACTTGGCACTGGGCGGGATTTCTCTCAAGATTACATAGGGATAGGGTACTGTGGGATGGAGGGGAACTACAGCTTCATTTATGATCTGGAAATCTTGACTCATTCACCAAGTCCTGTCCTTTTTCTTTACAGGGAGGATCAGGATGTTACACGGCAAATTGTTGGGGACCAACAGCCTACAGGCAAGGAATTTACTTATTAGAGGCTGTGTCCTTCCCAAGCTTCTCTTCTAAAGGGATATTGTTTCTGGTTTGGAAACCAAGTGGGATTTCAGAGGACAATGACGACGAGTTCAGCTTGGTGGGCTCGTCCAGGAGTCCCCTGGTCCCAAACCTGGGGGTCAATTTTGTCCTCTCATAGTTTTTGGTCCTTTCCTATTGGAGAGGGTGTAATGGGTTCCTCGGTAGTAACCAGAAGCTGTAGGGCTCTAGGGGATGAAAAGCTTCCCAACACAAGGGTAGTTCCCAGTTTAGTGAGTATATCTCTTCCCAAATAGGGGAGTAGGACACTCAGGGACCATCAGAAACTGGTGGGATAGTATTTGTCCATCCCAGCAACAAAGAAGTGTTCAGGTGAATCTTTTTGTAATTGTTTTTCCTGTAGCACCCAAAATGGTACAGATTTGGGAGGAGAAGGCTCCGGAGTAGGAGGTCAGAATAGAGTAGGTAGCCCCTGTATCAACCAAGAAATTCTCAGACCTACCTGCCACATACAATTACACCCTTGGCTCCAGCCTCGTGATGGTTCTCTAGACAACTGGGCTGGCTGGAGCGGGCTGCTTCAGTCCTGTTGAACTATCGTGAGGGAAGGCTTGGCACTTGACCTTGAGGCTCTTAGATACCGAGGGCAGAGTGCCACCCAACGTCCCAATTGATGGCATTTTAACCAAACCATTTTAGGAGACTTGTCACGGTTTGGACACTCTTTGGTCCAATGTCCCGCCTGTCTACAGATTAGGCATTTGCCTCATGCCTTGTCCTTCAAGGACTCAGGGCTTGCCATGGGGCTTCCCTGGAGGGCAGCCAACATCTGGGCATGCTTTGTCTCTTTCCTTTTCTCCATTTCCTGGGCCTTGGCTTCCCTCTTCTCTTCTCTGTGATAAATGGTATTGGTGGCTGTCTGGACCATCTCATCTAAAGCTGTCTCTTATACACATCTAGATGTGTATAAGAGACAGGAGGGGGGGAGGGAGAGGGGTTCAGGATGGGGAACACGTGTATACCTGTGGCAGATTCATGTTGATGTATGGCAGAACCAATACAGTATTGTGAAGTAATTAACCTACAATTAAAATAAATAAATTTATATTAAAAAATTTAAAATAAAATCAACCCTGTTTAAAAAAAAAGGGAGAGAGATCAGAGGCCCAATTCTTTGGGAATTGGGGTGTCTAGGACTCTCTGGCTACTTCCTGCTGAACTGAGATGGTGAGGGGCATTGGGCCTCCCCATCTTTCTGGTCTCAAGCCTCAGAGTCCTTATAGTGAAGTTGGAAAGAGTCGGCCACAACTGAGCAACTGAACTGACTGACTAAACTGATCTAAGGGTGAGTGATATTTTCCATGGTCAGGTGTAGTTTTATGTATATATCCCAGTTGAACTAGCATTGCATGTTGTAGTTTGTAGACCTGGACAGAGGCAAAATAGGTTAGACAATTGATAATATATGGAGTAGTCATAAGCAGCATCAATATGGAGATAACAGGGATTAGTAGGGGCATTAGCCAACTCCAAATTCCCCCTCACCAGGAGAAGGATCCCCCAGAGAGAGATTATAGCCACCCTGAGGACTCTCCAGCTCGTTCTTTGAGATCCTGTAGGATCTGAATGTTTTTCTTGAAGACTGTGAGACTTTCTTTAACTTAGCTGGAGGTATTTACCCAAAAACAACAAGTCTCATTCAAGATGGCTCAAGTCCCTCCTTGTTCAGGGGTTATGAGGTCTATCTCCTGTCTGTTTTCGAGTACAACCCCTGCCAAGCTGTGTTGGCTCTTTAGAGCTGTCCTGAGAAATTTTATCCACAGTTTCCACAGTTTATTGTGATCCACACAGTCAAAGGCTTTGGCATAGTCAATAAAGCAGAAATAGATGTTTTTCTGAACTCTCTTGCTTTTTCCATAATCCAGCGGATGTTGGCAATTTGATCTCTGGTTCCTCTGCCTTTTCTAAAGCCAGCTTGAACATCAGAGAGTTCACGGTTCACGTATTGCTGAAGCCTGGCTTGGAGGATTTTGAGCATTACTTTACTAGCATGTGAAATGAATGCAACTGTGTGGTAGTTGAAGCATTCTTTTGTATTGCCTTTCTTTGGAATTGGAATGAAAACTGACCTTTTCCAGTCCTGTGCCAACTCCAAATTCCCCCTCACCAGGAGAAGGATCCCCAGAGAGAGATTATAGCCACCCTGAGGACTCTCCAGCTCGTTCTTTGAGATCCTGTAGGATCTGAATGTTTTTCTTGAAGACTGTGAGACTTTCTTAAACTTAGTTGGAGGTATTTATCCAAAAACAACAAGTCTCATTCAAGATGGCTCAAGTCCCTCCTTGTTCAGGGGTTATGAGGTCTATTTCCTGTCTGTTTTCGAGTACAACCCCTGCCAAGCTGTGTTGGCTCTTTAGAGCTGTCCTGAGAAATCTTATCCACAGAAACTTAAGTTTGAGGGTGTTCATTAGAGTCACACTCATTTTTAGTTCTGAATAGGTATCTGAGAGTTCCCAGGGGCTCACAGGTGTATTGATTGTCCTCTCCTTTTTTCTTCCATGGCATGACTCATGAGCAATGAAATCAGGAGTCATCTCCTGGTACCTTGACTGCTGTGGAGGGTAGAAAGTAGGGGTACAGAGTAGGGGGCCTTTCCATATGGGCTGGAGTTGAGTCTTTGGGGACCCATCTTTCCAGACTTTAATTAAGATTTGAGTCCCTGGAGCATATACTGGTGGCTCTTTAGAATCTTTTGCGTCCTGGTTGATACCCCACAAGTGTATATCTTGTTGGAATTGCCCAATGGCCATGGTATAAAACTGGAGGGTCTGAACCTCTGGATCTAGGGAAGAGGTCATTGACATAAACAAAAGGCTTCACATATAGCATCTCATAAGGACTAAGACAAACCTGTTCCTTAGGGGCAATATGGGTCCAGAGGAGAGCTATTGGTAAAGCCTCCTTCCATCCCAGGGAGGTCTCCTGGATTATTTTTTTTATTGCTGATTTTTAGAATTGGTTGGCTCTTTCTACTTTTCCTGAAGACTGAGGCCTCCAGGCACAATGGAGATAATAAGTAATGCCCAATGCTTCAGAGACCCCTTGGGAGACCTTAGAAGTAAATGATGTCTCACTGTCACTTTGTAATGACCTGGGCAGACCAAATCTCAGAATGATTTCATGGCGCATTTTTTTTTACTACCTCCTCAGCCTTCTCAGTCCAGGTGGGAAAGCCTTCAATCTATCCTGTGAATGTATTTATCATGACTAATAGGTATTTATACCCTTGGAAACTGGAATCTGGGTGAAGTCCACCTGCCAGTCTTCTCCTGGGTAGATCCCATGCCATTGAATGGGCTGGGCCAGCTGGGGTCTCCAAGCTCCTTGGGGGTTGTTTAATTGGCAAGTGGGACAAGAGGAGACCACTTGCCTTATAGTCATTTTAGGCCTGTTCCTCTGAAGGACCTTTCTAGTAATTTTTGGAGGGCTTTTTCCCCTAAATGAGTAGTGGCATGTAAGGAGTTAACTAACTTCCATTGGAGGTTTCCAGGAAGAAAAAGGAGTCCCTCCTTTTGGAACCACCCATATGATCTTCTTGAAAGTTCTGGCTCTTAGCTTTAAGAGTCTCATCTTCAGTATATGAAGGAGTTTCTGGCAAATTAATCTGCAGAACTAGGGTGGCAACCTCTATTAGGCCATTGTTCTGTAATGCTGCTCTCTTAGCTGCCTGATCAGCTGCTTGGTTCCCTCTTGCCACTTCCATGCTCCCGTTATGGTGTCCTTTAAAATGGAGACTGTAACCTCAGTGGGAAGATGTACTGCCTTCAAGAGCCTAAGGATTTGATCACCATATTTGATTGGGAACCCTTGGGTGGTCAAGTGGCCTCTTTCTTTCCAAGTAGCAGTGTGTGCATGTAGCACCAAAAAGGCATACTTGGAGTCAGTGTAAACGGCTACTATTTTTCCTTTTCCCAGCTCTAAAGCTCGAGTCAGGGCTATGATCTCAGCTAATTAGGCTGAAGTACCTGGTGTCAAAAGTTTAGCCACTATGGTCTCAAAATTGGAGACTACTGTATGTGCAACTCTTTTTTTTTCCATCCAAGACAAAGTTGCTTCCGTCAGTGTACCAGATTTCCTCATGATTGCTTAGAGTATCTTTTGACAATCCCTCTCGGGGTTTTGTCCAGTGGTCCAAGGTTTTTAGGCAAGAATGAAATGGGGGAGAGCCCTCCGGGGTAGGCAGGAGGGCAGCTGGGTTAAGAACATCACAAGGGGATATAGTCAGGCCTGGATTTTCCATCAGCACTACTTGATATCTAAGAATCCTTTGATCAGACATCCATAAATGGCCTCTCTCATTCAGGAATTGTTTTACTTGGTAGCTGGTAAAAATAGTTAATTTGACCCCAAGAGAGAATTTTAAAACATCTTCTATCAGGACTTCAAAAGCTGCAAGGTTTCGAAGGCAGGGAGATATCTCTTCCCAATAAGGGAGTAGGACACTCAAGGTCCACCGGAAACTGGTGAGAAAATATTTGTCCATCCCAGCAGCAAAGAAGTGCTTCGGTGAATCTTTTTGTAATTGTTTTTCCTGTAGCACCCAATATGATACAGGTTTGGGAGGAGAAGGCTCCGGAGTAGGAAGTCAGGACAGAGTAGGTAGCTCCCGTGTCAACCAAGAAATTCTCAGACCTACCTGCCATGATAACCCATGATGGTTATCTGTGACAGCCAGGCTGGCTGGAGTGGGCCACTTTAGTCCTGTTCAACTATCCTGAGGGAAGGCTTGGCACTTGACCTTGAGGCTCATGGGTCTCCAGGGCAGAGTGCTGCCCAATGTCCCAATTGATGTCATCTGTAGCAAGCCATTTCAGGAGACTTGTCAAAGGTTTGAACACTCTTTGGCCCAATGTCCTGCCTGTCCACAGATTAGGCGTTTGCCTCATGTCTTGTCCTTTAAGGACTCGGGGGTTTGCCATAGAGCTTCCCTGGAGGGTGGCCAGCATCTGAGGATGCCTTGTCTCTTTCCTTTTCTCCTGTTCCTGGGCCTTGGCCTCCCTTTCCTATTTACCTGTTATAAAAGGTGCTGGTGTCTGTCTGGGCCATCTCATCCAAAGAGGTAGCAGGGTCCTGTTGCTGTAGCCATTGTAAGATTATCTTGATGTCTGATGTACATTGGGACAGGAATTTGTCCTTTGAAATTACCTGTCCCTCGTAAGAGTCTAAGTCCAGAGTGGTAAACTTTCGGAGGGCCTTTTTTAGCCTTTCAGAAATGCGATGGGGTTCTCATTGGGCTCCTGAGTTATTGCTGAGACCCAGGCATAGCTGATTACTTTCTGCTGGGCTGCTTTTAGTCCTGCCTTTGAACATATGAGAAAAGGATCCCTTTCCCAGATGTGTTCAGGGTCATTATAATTCCAATTAGGATCTGAGGAGGGGACCAAAATTTCCCCAACTGGCTATTTATCACTTGACATATGGAGCCCCATACCATACCTTTGGGCTTTCTTTAAGACCCTAACATACTCAGGATCAGATAAAGTTGGACTAAATATGACCATAATGTTCTTCCATGTCAAGTCAAAGGCCAAGTAATGTGTTGTAATGTATCTATATATTTGCCTGGGTCATCTGTATAGCTCCCAGGTCTTGTTTAATCTGTCTTAGTTCTAAGAGGAAGAAGGGCTTATGGACCCAGGTTGGTCTGAATTCTCCTCCAGTTTCAACTAAGGATACTTCAGTGGGCTTTTGTGGAGGGGGGTGCTCCTGGATATGGGGGCACGTTTGGGGGCACAAGGAAAGAGCGCCAGGCAACTTGGGATCCGTGGGAGGTGAGCCTTCACAGGGGGCTTCCTTCTCTTGGCTGTCTGTGCCTAACACCATTTGCCTAGTAGGCTCACTTTTTGGGCATACAAGAATCCCCTACTTAAGACAGAGTTCTGTCATATCTCTTAGTCAGAAGAAAATTTGGACATAGGGGATCTCTGTCCACTTCCCCTGTCTTTTGCAAAATAAGTCTAGCTCCAGGATAGTATTGTAATTTAAACTCCCATCCTCAGTCCAGTGTTCCTAGTCCTCCAGAAGATACCATGGCCACACAGTGGCACAAAAGAATTTTAAGCTACTTCTCCTTAGATTTAGAGGATCCAACAACTTCTAGTTATCAAGGATGTATTTCAAGGGTGTCTATTGGGAAGTGGATTGGTTATTTCCCATCTGAAAGACCGTAATGACAGGGAGGAAAAGAAAAAAAAAAAAAACTGATAGGCATCCTTCTATTTTATGGGTGGAGCGTTTCTGAAGTTTATCCTACCCAGTACTGTTGCAACCTGAGAGCCAGGCATCCTCGGCTCAGGGTGCAGATCCACAGGCAAGCTGAGGCATGACAGCCTCCTGGAGATCGAATCCATGGGCAGACTGAGGCAGGTCAGCCTCTTGAGAATTGGGTCCCTGGGCATGTCGAGGCATGTTGACCTCCTGGGACCCCTGGATTAGCAGATCCCCAAGCAGGCTGAGGTGTGACAACTTCCCAGGGGCCAAATCCCCAGACAACTTAAGTCAGGTAGACCTTCTGAGACCCCCGGACTGGAGTTGGGTGTCCACAGGGTCTCCAGCATGACCAGTGCTGGGTAGGATTAAGGTTTTGTAATCTTAACTCATTGCTGATTTGCCCACCATGGATGGGAATAGATACTGTGATGTAAAGTAATCCAAGCCTATGCCCTGAGACTGGGAACCTGGTGAAACAGCCATAAGTCTTATCCTCTTATTGCTCTGAGGGAATGTAAGTCGATGATTTCCTCCCCAGTCCTCAATAAGAGCAGCTTAGGGTGCTTCTAATGGTAAACATTTCATTGTCATAGATACACTCTAGGTAATCCCTGGTGGCTCAGAGGTTAAAGCATCTGCCTCCAATGCGGGAGACCCGGGTTCAATCCTGGGGTTGGGAAGCTCCCCTGGAGAAGGAAATGGTAACCCACTCCAGTATTCTTGCCTGGAGAATCCCATGGATGGAGAAGCCTGGTAGGCTGCAGTTCATGGGGTCGCAAAGAGTCAGACACGACTGAGCGACTTCACTTTCACTTTCAATAGCAGCAGTAATGACAAAGGTGTGGGTTTTCTGGTCCTGTTAGGGGCATTAAGAGTATTTTAATAATTAGCGGGGTGGAGCAATGTTGCGGACCAGGGGTCAGAGTCCTGGTTGTAGGAGTTAGTAAGTGGCTTAAGAACAAATTGATAAAAGGCAACAGACCAGATGTTCCATAAAAGTGGAGTGGAGATTTGCTATGGGGGTATGCTTGTAACTTTAGGAGAAGGGTAGTCAGGGTTTAGGCCCAAAGGGCCTGCAGGGCTAATTCCCAAAATGGCAAACACTATCTCTAGAAGCCCAATTGCTTTTCAAGGGATGCCACCAACAAATGGACTTCTGTCAGTCATTGTGTGCCTATCACCCACTCTCGCGGGTTCACTGAGAAATGCTGATGTTGCACATGTTGTAGAAAACATGGCAGATGAAGGCCTGAATATCTAGAGGGATTGTCTATTATACAGTATTTCCCTCCCAAGGGCCAGCTATTTCCTGGTTGTCCCTCCAGAAGATTGTAGAAGCAACATTGTGGGCCCAGACGGGGCTCAGGAAAAGAGCATGAAACAGGAGGGAAGAGGGCATAGCCCAAGGAGTGGACTTTGAAAGAATGGCAGAGCCCAAGGACATACCATAAGCCAATTAAAATCAAATGGGTCCAAGATGACAAGTCAAATTCAACTAAACCTTGATCCTTAATCTACCAGCTAAATGACACCCAGAGGTGCCAGGACAGTTCTAAGACACTGTCAAAAGACTGAGGAGTGGGTGATTCCCCAGTTGTTGGAATGACCCTCCCACTCCTTAGCCTGTGCAATAACCCAGCTTGGGAAAACTAACCACACCACATTCCATGGCCACTGCCCTCTGCTCTGTGATGGCCCACACTCTTGGAGTGTGCTTCTCTCTAAACCCCAACAAATCCACCTCTTATCCATTGCTGTATCTCTCACTGAATTTTCTTTGCAATGAGACATCAAGAGCCTGAGCTTCATTAGCCTAAAACCAGACACCATGGGTTTTTGCTGGGCTAAAGTCCCAGTCAGATATGACTGAGTGAATAAGCATAGCAGAGCCCCTGCCACATGGGTTTGAGTCCCAATCTTAGATAAATGGTTTCAGGCACAACTTTCATAAATAGAAAGATGATGACCTGCCTGATACTTTGTAAACAGTGGCATAGATAGAGAGAGGAGCTGAAGGATGGGAGAAAAAAAGCAGTGGGAAAAACGTGTTGAGGAATCCCTTTCATAATCTGCCAGAAAATCTGCTAAATACCTGACCTGTGCTTACAGTTTTCGTTGGCCTGATCCTTGGCACAAATAAGATTAAGGACAGAAGAACCCCCACCCGCTTGGGCAACAGCTACTAGAGTGCAGAGGATAGTGGAGCCTTTGGGACACACTGGGAGTAGCCTCTCCGGAGTCCCTTGATTGCACCCACTGCCATTTGCCTGTTCACAGGTTGTTTGAGGAAACAAGAAATGAGAGATTGTAAAGAAATTAAGATTTTGTTAGCCATATGTTCTTCCTGCCATAGGGGCGAGGACCCCAACTGGAGGTCTCCTGGAATCTGAGACTGAGCCATGTGAGCTTTCTACAGAATTTGTGTTTGCTATCCTGTTTTCCAGCATGCTTGGCTTCTTGTCACTCTCACTGTACTGGGTTTTCTTCACATTCATCTTCCTCCACGGGAGCTTTCCCCAAATTGGGCTTCTGCTGTGCTTGTCCCCTAGGCTGAGCCAAGGTGGTTTCAGCCAGGTTAAATCTAAGAAATACCACCATATATGTCGGGGGAGTTTGTAATCGCCTCAGTTCTGTCTCACTGCAGCAAAACCTTGAAGCGAAGGGTGGACCAGTGTTACAGCTCAGTTTTATTTGGCAAGCAAAGGAAAATACATCCTTGAAGCGTGAGGGCAGGCTGACCCAAAAGACACAGAAGAGAAGATAAGAGAAGCAAGGGGCTCAATTTTGGCTCCTCTTTTAATATGTTTTTTTCTCCTCCCAACCCCTCCACCCTGAGCCTGCCCTATGTAAATTGGGCAAGCCAGGAGTTTGCTTCACCTGAGGTTCTTGGATCTTCCTTTGTTCTATTTGTGTGGGCTTTTTCCTTTCTTTGTCTTTTAGCCACCACTATATTGGACTCCTTTTTCATATTCTAACTACCTAACAATGGTATCATATAGAGTATTTTAATTATCCTATAAAGCCTCTATGCTCCATGTTCCACCTTTTCATCCTTTACCCCCACCTCCTCCCTCTGGCAACCACTGAATTTTTACAGTCTTCATAGTTTTGTCTTTTTGTCATATAGTTACATTATATATTATGTATGCTTTTCAGACTTCTTTCACTTAGTAGTAAGCATTAAGTTTCCTCCATGTCATTTCATGACTTGGTAGCTCATTTCTCTTTAGTGCTGAGTAATACTCCATTGCCTGGATAAATCAGTTCATTTATGTATTCACCTACTGAAGGATATCTTGGTTTCTTCCAAGTTTGGTTAATTATGTGTAGGGCCACTATAGATATTTTGGGCTTCCCTGGTAGCACAGACAGTAAATAATCTGCCTGCCATGTGGGAGACCTGGGTTCAATCCCTGGGTTGGGTAGATCCCCTGGAGGAGGGCATGGCAACCCACTCCATTATTCTTGCCTGGAGAATCCCCATGGACAGAGGAGCCTGGCAGGCTACAGTCAATGGGGTCACAATTGGACACAACTGAGTGACTAAGCACACATAGGAATTTCATAGATTTTAAAAAATTGATTCCTCTTCTTTCAAAATTAAACATATAATGAACCAGCCTTCTTTCAATATGCATTCACCAGAGGAAGAGGCAGCTCCTTTCTTCCACTTCCTGTTCTCCCCATATTTACATTAGCTGCATCATTGTTAAAATTAGAGTATTATGCTTTCTATTTGTTTGTTTTAAAGAATGCAGGAAAATATAATAAAACACCCAAACGGATCTACAAAGAAGAGCCATTACAACAGAGAGATGGTTGCTGTATGGAAACAGAACACGTCGACTGATAGCCAGAGATGGATGGCAATGCTTGATAGTCAATTGCTGGCTGAAATTCTAAATTTAAAATAAGAAAAGTGGTTTTAGGATAACAGAGAGAGGTTGTGATCCTATAGGAGACATAGATGTGTGCTAGAAATATTCTGCCTGGCTATTCTGATTAATAGTAAAAACTTACGTCTTCTGGCTGTTGAAAAATGATAAATGATGTCCACATACACACGAGTTAGTGAAAAGGCTGGGAACTTTTGGCCTAGAATTTGTTCTCAATTTGGGGAGAATGAATCTTGGGATACAAACAAGTTATACTACAAACTTTGATTCTGAACTCTGTGTGGACACATGACATAGAGTTAAATGTACCCTTATAGACCAGAATTCCATGGATAGAGGAGTCTGGTGGGCTACAGTCCATGGGGTTGCAAAGAGTTGGACACAAATGAACAACCAACAAACACTCACTTTTTCTCTTTGCAGACCAGCTCATTTGAAGAGGGGGGCACCTCAGGCTTTCTGACCAAAACCACCACCTTTGGGGCAGAGGCCAGCTGCCTTTTCCCACTTGCCTCTTATCTAAAGTTACCACCTATCTTGTGTCCATAGAAATACAATGTGCCACATCTGTAATTTAATTTTACTTTACTATTTATCTGTCTATTTTTTGGCCATGCTGCTTGGCTTGTGGGATCTTGGTTCCCTGACCAGGGTTTGAATCCAGGCCCTTGGCAATAAGAATGTGGAGTCCTAACTACTGTACCGCCAGGAAATTCCCAACATCTGTAATTTTAGAATTTGTAGTAGTCATGTTAAAATCTAAAATGAACAAGTGAAAGTAATATTAGTAAGATATTTTTATATCCAAAAGTAATGTCAAAAGTAATATTGTTTCAACATGTAATCAGTATAAAAAATCACTAGTAAGAGGAAAAAGGTTTCTTCTCTCTTTGAAGTGCATAATGTATTTTATACATACAACACACCTCAGTTTGGGCCAGATGCATCTGAAGTCTTCACAATCCTCCTTTCTGTATTGGACAATCCAGCATTCATAGTATTAGTTAGGATTGTTGTGGGTACAAGGGAGTGAATATATTTTTTTAAATAATTAGAAGGATGGTTCTGGTAGGTATCTTAGTTTGGGTTCCCTGGAAACAGACCCTGAGACAAGGATCTGAGTGGAAGTAGTTTAATTTGAAAGTGATCCTAGAAAAACACTTGGAGGGAGTGAAGAAGTGAGACAGAGAAGGGAAGGAAGCCAATAAAGTCCTGTTACGAGTGAGTTAATGCTCAGGCAACTGGACTCCTTCCCGCTGGGTTGCCCAGGGAGAGAATTGTTCCAACTGACAGGCAAGGGCACAGGGGCATTTATATACCCACACCCCATCCATCACTGATTGAGGTTGGAATCCAGGGGTTTTTCCTCATCTTGCGTATGAACCCACTGTGCTTCTGCAGCTGGAAAAAGGCCCTTTAGCAGAGAGTTGCAGATAAGCAGTGAACTCTTCAGTCCTGGAGAAGAGTCAGAGGACTTGAGTTGGAAAGTGACAGCTTCTGCTCCAGCAGGTCACGCCATCCTAGGAGGGACCCTTTTAGTCTCAGGAGCCCCAGAGGCTTGATGCCACCAAGACTCTACACCACTCATCCTGTTCACTTATGTGTCTTTAACTCCTGATTCAGTCTTGACACACAGTAGGTGTTTAATAAATAGTTGTTGATTGTATGGCCTTTGGGTATCTGTTTGTACTTTCCAGCCCCTCTGTGTAAATGGGAGACGTGACCACCAGCAGTTATGGGTCATACCCTTATAACTCCCTCGTCAGAAAAGAAAGTGAAGTTTTTCCCTTTCTGTGCAAGCATGCCTGTGAAGACTCTTCAGTTGTGTCTGACTTTTTGCAACCCTATGTACCATAGCCCACCAGACTCCTCTGTCCATGGGATTCTTCAGGAAAGGATACTGGAGTGAATTGCAATGCCCTTCTCCAGGGGCTTTTCCTGGCCCAGGGATGGAAGTCGAGTCTCTTACATCTCCTGCATTGGCAGAAGGGTTCTTCTCCACTAGCGCCACCTGGGAAGCCATCTTCCTGGAGCAGCCAAACAAGAACAACCAAGAACAGCAGCAAAACATTCTCAAGGAAGAGTGCCAGTTGGCCTGGCATAGAGTTATATCTGTTATAACAGATACGAGATTATATCTGTCCCAAACCCTTTGGATACAGATATGGCATATTATGATTGGCTAGATTTAATTTGGGTGTCCACTTCTGAGGTTCGAGAAGGGGATATGTTAGTAGAAGTTATTCAGTCAGTCAATTGTGTCCAACTCTTTGTGATCGCATGGACTGCAGCAGGCCAGGCTTCCCTGTCCTTCACCATCTTCTGGAGCTTGCTCAAACTCATGTTCATTGAGTTGCTGATGCCATCCAACAATCTCATTCTCTGTTGTCCCTTTCTCCTCCTGCCTTCATTCTTTTCCAGCATCAGGGTCTTTCCAATGAATCAGTTCTTCCCATCAGGTGTCCAAAGTATTGGAGCTTCAGCTTCAGCATCAGTCCTTCCAATGAATATTCAGGACTGATCTCCTTTAGGATTGACTGGTTTGATCACCTTGCAGTCCAAGGGACTCTCAAGAATCTTTCACAGTACCACAGTTCAAAAGCATCAATTCTTCGATGCTTAGCTTTCTTTATGGTCCAACTCTCACATCCATACATGACTACTGCTAAAATCTTAGCTTTGACTAGATGGACCTTTGTTTGCAAAATAATGTCTCTGCTTTTTAATATGCTGTCTAGATTTATCATAACTTTTCTTCCAAAGAGCAAGCATCTTTTATATTTGTGGTTGCAGTCACCATCTGCAGTGATTTTGGTGCCCAAGAAAATAAATTCTGTCACTGTCTCCATTGTTTCCCCATCTATTTGCCATGAAGTGATGGCACCAGATGCCCTGATCTTTGTTTTCTGAATGTTGAGTTTTAAGCCAGCTTTTTCGCTCTTCTCTTTCACTTTCATCAAGAGGTTCCTCAGTTCCTCTTTACTTTCTGCCAGAAGGGTGGTGTCATCTGCATATGTGAGGTTGTTGATATTTCTCTTGGCAATTTTCACTCCATGGTGTGTTTCATTCAGCCCGTCATTTCACATGATGTACTCTGCATGTAAGTTAAATAAGCAGAATGACAATATACAGCCTAAGGTTCTTTCCCAATTTGGAACCCATCCATTGTTCCATGTCCAGTTCTAACTCTTGCTTCTTGACTTGCACACAGGTTTCTCAGGAAGCAGGTAAGGTGGGCTGGTATTCCCATCTCCTTAAGAATTTTCCAGTTTATTGTGATCCACACAGTCAAAGGCTTTAGCATAGTTAATGAAGCAGAAGTAGCTGTTTTTCTGGAATTCCCTTGCTTTTTCTATGATCCAAAGAGTGTTGGCAATTTGATCTCTGGTTCCTCTGCCTTTTCTAAATACAACTTCAGCATCTGGAAGTTCTCGATTAACATACTGTTGAAGCCTAGCTTGGAGAATTTTGAGCATTACTTTGCTATTGTGTGAAATGAGTGCAACTGTGCAATAATTTGAACATTCTTTGGTACTAGAAGGTAGAGTGACAAAGAGACTGTCACTATATTCAGAACTGTGGATACTCACTGGAGCATGTGGATTATGATTGTCTTTTATCATATATGTCTTGATAGAAAAATGCTTGAGGACCAGCACTATCTTAGTTGAACTAGTTTAGTACTGCTTTTATACTTCCTGCAGATTTAACACTTTATCCTTTGACTATTTGATGGAGGTGCTATGAACCATTAATAATTTATAGTTTACACAGTTACAATTTTCATCATGTGTCCCTGAAGTTTATCTGGGAATGAATCATTAAGTCCAGCAAGATTAAATCTCTCTTTAGATGCTGTCTCATTATCCTCACTTGAGTCAATGTCTGGCTGCATTAACTCAGCCTATTTTCAATGTTTATCCATGCTGTAGCTTGCATCAGTATGTCTAGCTATTTTATAAAATGCCAGATAATACCCCACTGCCTATAATACCATGTTTCATTTATCAGGTGATGTGCCCTCCACCCACAACTGATTTTTTACTTTTATGAATAGTGCTGTTATGAAATTTGTATGTACATTTTTATGTGGACTTGTGTTTCATTTATCTTGGGTAGATACCTAGGAGTAGAATTGCCAGTTTATATGGAAACTTTGTAGCTGTACCATTTTACATTTCTGCCAGCAATGTAGAAGGTTCTAGTTTCTCCATATCCTCTTCAACACTTGTTAATGTCTTTTTACTTATAGTACTGGACCATTTAACATCAAGAAACAAGTACATATACAGACCTTATGACATCTTCCCTATGTTTGTACGTCCTATGCCTGGCTTAGTGGTCATGTACCTATAAAGCATTCACTAAATATTTGTTGAATGAATTAAAAAAAAAAACACAGCTTTTTGTATGCTGTCTTTTTAGATTTTACAAAGTGCATTCACAAATTGTGAGGCTCCCATTAACCTTATAGGACACAGCACAGATAAGAATTTCCTATGTAGACCTGAGTGGTTAGTCAGAAAGTTTATGTAAGAAATGAAGCATCTAGAGCTCTGGTCCCCTGGCTTCATATCCAACCTTCTTTGTACAAATCAACACTGATTTTCAGTATGTTTTACAAATATTATATTATTATTGTTCATAAAAGAATGCTAAGAAGTTTCAAAATATAAAGACAGCAGAAACTGAAGTGACTGAGTGTATTTGGCAGTTTGGAGATGCCAAAGAATGCTCAAACTACTTCACAATTACACTCATCTCACACGCTAGTAAAGTAATGCTCAAAATTCTCCAATCCAGGCTTCAGTAATACGTGAACCGTGAACTTCCTGATGTTCAAGCTGGTTTTAGAAAAGGCAGAGGAACCAGAGATCAAATTGCCAACATCTGCTGGATCATGGAAAAAGCAAGAGAGTTCCAGAAAAACATCTATTTCTGCTTTATTGACTATGCCAAAGCCTTTGACTGTGTGGATCACAATCAACTGTGGAGAATTCTGAAAGAGATGGGAATACCAGACCACCTGATCTGCCTCTTGAGAAATCTGTATGCAGGTCAGGAAGCAACAGTTAGAACTGGACATGGAACAACAGACTGGTTCCAAATAGGAAAAAGAGTACGTCAAGGCTGTATATTGTCACCCTGCTTATTTAACTTCTATGCAGAGTACATCATGAGAAATGCTGGACTGGAAGAAACACAAGCTGGAATCAAGATTGCNTCACCAGGTGGTCAGTATGGAAATCAGATTGATTATATTCTTTGCAGCCAAAGATGGAGAAGCTCTATATGGTCAACATAAACAAGACTGGGAGCTGACTGTGGCTCAGATCATGAACTCCTTATTGCCAAATTCAGACTTAAATTGAAGAAAGTAGGGAAAACCACTAGACCATTCAGGTATGACCTAAATCAAATACCTTATGATTATAGTGGAAGTGACAAATAGATGCAAGGGATTAGATCTGATAGACAGAGTGCCTGAAAAACTATGTATGGAGGTTTGTGTCACTGTACAGGAGGCAGGAATCAAGACCATCCCCAAGAAAAAGAAATTCAAAAAGGCAAAATGGCTGTCTGAGGAAGCCTTACAAATAGCTGAGAAAAGAAAATACACAAAAGGCAAAGGAGGAAAGGAAAAATATGCCCACTGAATGCACAGTTCCAAAGAATAGCAAGGAGAGATAAGAAAGCCTTCCTCAGTGATCAATGCAAAGAAATAAAGGAAAACAATTGAATGGGAAAGACTAGAGATCTCTTCAAGAACCACCAGGGAAGTCCCCTATAGTACAGGGAACTATACTCAATAATTTGCAATAACCTATAAGGGAAAAGGCTCTGATAAAGAATAGTTATATATGTATATGTATAACTGAATCACCTTCATGTATACCTGAAATTAACACAGCATTGTAAGTCAACTGTACCTCAATTTAATAAAGAAAAGGAAATATAAAAACATAAAAGGTATATAATCTACCAGCCCACATGCAGTCTTATGTTCTACTGCCATTTCATCCAACTTGGCCTTTTTGACACTTCAAGAATAAGAGAAAGCTGGAACCCATAAGTGAAAATATCAAAATACTTATGTAAATACTTAAAATGTATACCAGATAGGAGATATAATATCAAAGGAAAAATAATAAAAAGGAGAAAATGTTGAACATTCTGTCCCATATAAAAGCCTAAAACCTCTAGTAAATATTGATAAAGGATAGATGATTGCCTTGATAAGAAATATAAATGGTCTGTACACATATGAGGAGATCTCAAATTTAAAGGACACACTATTATTGACACACCAGATTGATATAAGAGGCTGATACGTATACATATATCTGTATATATATATCCAGTGTTGCTAAATGTTTCCAGAAACTGGACACTTTTCAAATTGTTCATTATTTTTTTTACTGTAATTGGGAAAATTATATTTGGAAAATTTATGTGAGGCAACTGGAAGTTTCTGTAAATATTTTTAAATGACTTTGACCTTAAAATATTATCCTGCATATTTACCAGGTTGAAATTTACATATTTATAATCAACTATTGTGGCTCAGATGGTAAAGCGTCTGCATACAATGCAGAAGACCTGGGTTCGATCCCTGGGTCGGGAAAGTCCTCTGAAGAAGGAAATGGCAATCCACTCCAGTACTCTTGCCTGGAAAATCCCATGGATGGAGGAGCATGGTAGGCTACAGTCCATGGGGTCGCAGAGTCGGACATGACTGAGTGACTTCACTCACACTCATATTTAACACATCCTATGCTTAAATAGAGGTCAGCTTCCTTGGTGGCTCAGAGGGTAAAGCGTCTACCCGCAATGAGGGAGATGGGGGTTTGATCCCTGGTCAGAAAGATCCCCTGGAGAAGGAAATGGCATCCCACTCCATTCTTGCCTGGAAAATCCTATAGACTGAGAAGCCTGGTAGGCTACAGTCCATGGGGTCGCACAGAGTCGGACATGACTGAGCGATTTCACTTCATTTCATGCTTAAATATCAAATATTTAGAAACAGCTAAATATATAACATACTAAATGTGGCAATATATAAAATAAACTGAAGCAATTTTCTTTTAAATTGGGGTAAAACAACATGTCTATTAAGAGAAAACAGTAACATGTTACACCTTGCTGCCATTCACATAGGTGAAAAAATTGTTGAAGAATAGTCTGAAGGGCAGTGCCTAGGAAGGGTACTGCTGCTGCTGCTGCTGCTGCTAAGTCACTTCAGTCGTGTCTAATTCTCTGTGACCCCATATACGGCAGCCCACCAGGCTCCCCCATCCCTGGGATTCTCCAGGCAAGAACACTGGAGTGGGTTGCTATTTCCTTCTCCAATGCATGAAAGTGAAAAGTGAAAGTGAAATTGCTCAGTCGTGTCCGACTCTTAGTGACCCCATGGACTGCAGCCCACCAGGCTCCTCCGTCCATAAGATTTTCCAGGCAAGAGTACTGGGGTGGGGTGCCACTGCCTTCTCCAAGGAAGGGTACTAGGAGTCTGTAATTGCAAGAGACAAAAATAACCTTGATGTGTGTCCGACTCTTAGTGACCCCATGGACTGCAGCCCACCAGGCTCCTCCGTCCATAAGATTTTCCAGGCAAGAGTACTGGGGTGGGGTGCCACTGCCTTCTCCAAGGAAGGGTACTAGGAGTCTGTAATTGCAAGAGACAAAAATAACCTTGATGAGTTACTCCAAACAGAGACCTATTCAAAGTATTATTCCAGCTCAAAGAAATGAAAAAGTTGTGAATTCAAGCTCACAAAAGGCAAAGACTCCTGATAACAGTTACTGTGGGTCCATCATGAATCTTGTTTTTTATCTGTTTTCTGCTTTTCTCCAAGTATTGTTGTCATTGTCTCAAAGATTCCACCATGCCCACCAAGAACCCCAGGCTTGTTTACTTTACTTTGAAATTAAAGAGGATAACATTACTCTCTACCACATCTAGTTCAAACTTTTGGGAAAAACAAACAAACAAACAAAACAAAACAAAACTAGCAAAAAAGAAAAAATCTGTTTGACCAAGTTACTTCTGATCAGTGTAATCAAAGAATTAGAGTACAATGATTGATCTCTCTTGGTCTAACTAATCTCAGTGGTCAAGGAGACATAACAAAAATGTAACAGATTCTGACAGTGTGGCCAGAGTACAGAATATTCTGCTTTTATAATAAGTAGAAAGTGAAAGTCTCTCAGTTGTTCCAACTCTGCAACCCCATGGGCTATAGCCCACCAGGCTCCTCTGTCCATGGAATTCTCCAGGCAAGAATATTGGCATGGGTAGCCACTTCCTTTTCCAGGGGATCTTCCCAAGACAGGGATCAAACCCAGGTCTTCCGCATTGCAGGCAGATTCTTTACTGTCTGATCCAATAGTGAGATACTTAAAAGATAACCCAGATTACTCACTATTATCAAGGGAAATAACTGGCTGACACTGGAGAGAAGTCTTGATTCAGGATGGGATTCAGAGTTACTTTGAATCACTAGCTCAACAATGTTATTAAAGATCTATCTCATACCATTTCTTCTTTCTGCTGTGTCAGTTTTGCCCTAATGCTGGTTGCAGGATGACTGTCAATATTCTTGAACCTACAGGCTAATGGTGACTGCAGCCATGAAATTAGAAGATGCTTACTCCTTGGAAGAAAAGTTATGTCCAACCTAGATAGCATTTTCAAAAGCAGAGACATTACTTTGCCGACTAAGGTCCGTCTAGTCAAGGCTATGGTTTTTCCTGTGGTCATGTAT
>SJYT01080564.1:75771-89379 GCA_006410635.1 Cephalophus harveyi | reverse complement strand
ACCATTTCATTGCCTTTGCATCTCTGGAACAAGTTTGATCACATAACTTTGGCTGAATCAATACTGTGACTGAAAAATGAGATTGTGCACAATATTTAGGGCTAGGTTTGTGCTCCCTTCCCCTAAAAGCTTTTGTGTTATGCATGGAGGGGGAAAAAAAATAAACAGGTAAAAATGAGAGAGGAGAGAAAGAGAAGAAAGAATAGGTTCTTAGAAAATGAGCTCAACCACAAACCATGTGAACCTAATTTAAGACTTCAGACAATATAAATGGTTTTTAAGTGTATAGAACTCTGTGACTAAAATAAGGCGATTTTATTTTATTTTTAATGCCCTTAAGCACATTCTATTGAATTTCTTTTCTCCAAGCCTGGAAGATATGTGAGACAGATTTTAAAGTTTTTCTGATCATTTTGTCTTTTGGAATAATATTTCAGGTATTTAAAAGCCAAATACAAGCAAATCCCAAATCAGTCTGTCATTCCGTACAGAATTATTCTTTCTCTGCCCTAATCTCCCATTTTCATCTCTGTTTCTACCATCACAGCCTTAATTTATGGCATGTAAATTTCTTATTCTCCTTGATATACTTTTCTTTTTGTTTCTAAGCAGGGGAAAGAATTAAAGGACAAGGAGAAATATCTTTTTATTTACCATATTTTGCTCTTTGGATTTGTTGGGTTTTGTTTGTTTTTGGCTCCCACATTCGTTGTTGTGATATAACTGTCATCTCTGGCTCTTTATCTCCTGAGGCATTTTGTTAAATTTTTGGAAGATAATCCTGCCAACAGAAGAAAGTACCTGTATCCCTCTCTCAATAACTCTCATCATGAGTTGCTTTGGTCCAAGGAGGACTCCAGTAAAAAATTTCATGTATCAGTTCATATCCATCCATAGTGAGATGCTTACTCTCAGTTATATATCTCAACTCTGCATACTATATTGTTTTCTTTGTTGTAAGCACCCTTCTCTTGGATTTTTGGGGAGGAAAAAGAAAACCAAAACTGCTGTTCTTGTTTTCACACTTACTTCCCCTACAATTATTCTGAATGGTGTTGATTTCAGCATAATTTTAGTCTCACCATCATAAATGTTGGCTGAAGGTTGTTGATGAGGTTTTATAGTTGTTACTAACTTAGGTCTGCATGTATTTTTCTAGATTCATTCTTTAGACTTTTTGGACTTTTTTTTCACTAATATCTCCAACGTTGACTCCTGTTTACAACTCCCATGGAAAATCAGTATTCTATTTTTTGTTTAAAAGTCTTTGTAGCAGCTTGAATTAGAAGAATAGAAGAGAGGGATTTCATGTTTTTGTTGAAAATTTTAAAAATAGTTGAAAAACTGTTTATTTAAAAATATGTCTAAAATAATCTTTTAAAAATTTCCATAATGAAAATGCATTATCAAACAGAAAAAAATGCAGGGTGCATGTTTTGAAATCATTATATCTTAAATAACTATTTGTTGTCTAGAGTCTCACAGAGAAATTGACAAAGAGAATTTTTTAAATTTCCTTTGTGCTCTGAATGGAATCTATAGCCCATCGGCATGCTTTTGTGGAGAACATAGATAAGGAATTGACAATGCATTTCAACAAGCTTAATTTTGAATTGAGAGTTCCAAAGAAAGTGCATATTTAGGCTATATAATTCTGTTTATTTCTGAGAAAACTCAAATTATATCTTTCTTGTGAAAGTAATTAATTTCTGAATAAAAAGATAAAATAAGTAATTAAAGTTTAAACAAGTCCTTAACTACCCCAAGCAAACCATCTAAACATAGCTTTTGTTTAAGGAAATAAAGATATAATAATTGCTGATTTATTCCCTTGCCAAAATGATAATTATATCTGATACTGGTATTGATAGATTTAAGAATTAACAGCCTGTAGTTAGTTATTCAATAATGGTGTTTCTACACCTCAGCTGATTCTGTTTCTTTTGTTTAAGGAAATAAAGATATAATAATTGCTGATTTATTCCCTTGCCAAAATGATAATTATATCTGATACTGGTATTGATAGATTTAAGAATTAACAGCCTGTAGTTAGTTATTCAATAATGGTGTTTCTACACCTCAGCTGATTCTGTTTCTGAATATAACCTTAAATCTCATTTGTCTAATCAAATAAATCATTTTCTTTGATATGTAAAAAGTATAGAGATGTTCCTATAGAAGGCATTCTTTGTATAATTTAGAAAATATAAAACATCCAAGGGGGACAGAATTCATATTTGCACTAGAAGTCTTGCTAATTAGAGACTATTTTTAATTGCTATTGGACAGGTTTCAGTCTTAGAAGCTCACCTGTTATGTTTTTATTTTTTTTCCTTGTCCTACTGAACAATTCTGGATAGAGAGTAAACATGAAATAACTCTCTTTGCTTATGTCACTATATTTTCAGAAAATGTTAGGGTTTCTGATAAACTCAGACTAATCTGTGATTCTCAAAAGTCAAAACAGGTGTGCATATGGACATATGAATTTATCTATACACATATCTGTAGAGACGTTCCTTTCCTTTCAAGAAAATTTTTAAAGTCTATTATAATGATAATAAATAAATATATCTATATTCATAATAAATATATCTCTGTCTGTATATGCTTCTTATTGTCTTGATTCCAGTGATACATTTCACATATGTGAGAAATCTTTAAGTACTAATTTTAATGTATGGTGATAATTTCCTTTTGCTTGGTTTCATTGAGTTAGACAAGGCCTGTCTCTTATACACATCTAGATGTGTATAAGAGACAGGGTGTATGTTGATATACAATACTTTAAAATAAAATAAATTAAAAAATAGAGAGATACAAAGTGAGACAGGGAAGGAAAAGAAAAAAAGAAGTTTCAGGTTTTCTAAAGCCATACAATTGTGTGTTAATAATGTATCAAATTTTGATTACTGATTTCTGTATCCAGACATTAGCAGCAATACAGTTTTTATCTGAAATGATTAATAAAGGAGATTCCAATATAAACTTCTTCCACTTTTCACTCTCATATCTCATTATTATGGAAAAACAAAATAAAAGGTAATTTTCCCTGTATCTGTCTTTATGCATGAGTGTGTGTGTGTACATATAGTCATTGTGCAATAATAATTGTTTCACAATGTTATATATAAAACCAAAAATCATGAGAGTAGCATTTATTAAGAACACATGATGGCTTATTTTGGTCATCATGACTTTTTTGCTTTCTGCTAGTAATTAGATAAGTGCTGTCACATGGTGAGAAACATTAAACAAATGGTCTGGGGTAAGGTTACATACATTTGTGCGGTAACCTTCTGTCTAAGTGAATAGTTAATTGGACACCTATGTGAAACCCAATTGAAAAGTGGCAGTTCCATTAAGCCCTCAGTCAATAAAAACAACATGAGCCTAATTTCTTTTTATTACTACATAAAAGAAAATTATAGAAACATTTAAAATCTGCGGGAATTCATGGTAGGATATAAATATGCTTACTTGTCTCTCCTTTTTGTTTCTTGGCTGTAGTCTATGCTCTTCAGAGAGTCTTGTTAATATTCAGGATTGGTATTTTTGCAAGGTGAGAGTTAAAACAAAATATTTGGAAACTTGAATTCCCAATCTAGTGACTGCTGGGACCAAAGAAACTCTTCTTTCCATAATTTCAGTCATAAATCTTTCACTCCCTGAATATAGCTCTGAACACAGAACCCAGCAGAAGAACCAGGGCAGAAGGAATTCAAGAACTCATTCTCTGATGCCCTTTCTCTCCTAATCCCTACCCACTCCATTTCCATATTTGGAATTTGAAAAATGGAGCTAAATTGAAGGTTACTTAGAGTGCAGGAATAAAAATAGGATGCTGTTTTTAAATCCAATTTAGACATTCTATGAAGTGAAGTGAAGTCGCTCAGTCGTGTCCGACTCTTTGTGACCCCATGAACTGTAGCCTACTACGCTCCTCCATCCATGGGATTTTCCAGGCAAGAGTACTGGAGTGGGGTGCCATTTCCTTCTCTAGCAACAGGCAAATAATTTGATCATTTTAAGAGAAAACATGTTATGCTGAAGACTGTAGCCTATGAGTCTGGACACAAGGATTCAAACTTCCCACTAAAGAACTGGCTTTTTCATCTGAAAAATGGGGATGATATTAAATAATATCTACTTCATACAGTTTTCCTGAAGATTAAATGAATCCATTTATGTAAAGTGCTTAAAAGAGTACCTGGTCATTATAAGCTCTACTGAGTAGTTTGCTACTTATTATTACCCAAGTTGATTAGATAAACTCTCAGATTAGAAGTTAAATCCTTTATCAGTATACACAAATGTTTTTCCTGATATGAGCACTATAGTCAGGCTAAGATAAAGAACTGTAAAATTAGGTATTTAGATCAACAGTATTCTTTTCAATAGAAAGGTTTTAAAATTATTTTAACTTATCAAGCTACTCCAAATAAAGATTTTTTTTGTTTGCTTAGAGATGCTAATATATTAGTACTCTAAAATTCACATATAAAAATAGAAAAATATCCAAGAATGCATAACATTCTATCATGTGTTCTTGTAAATAAAGTTAACAAATACTAAGTGTATATATGAAAACTGAATAGAAACTGTTGGGGATTAAAAATACCACACAGGGTCCTTGTCTTCAGAGACTTCACAAAAGAATGGAGGGAAAGACAAATAAGCAAAATAATTCAAATCTAGTTTAGAAAAGTGAAAAATGTTTTACTAATGGTTTTTATGGGGCTTCCCTGGTGGCTCAGCAGTAAAGAATCCACCTTTCTGTACAGGAGATGTGAGTTTGATCCCTGGGTTGGAAAGATCCCCTGGAGAAGGAAATGGCAGCTCACTCCAGTCTTCTTGCCTGAAGAATCCCAATGGACAGAGGAGCCTGGTGACTGTAGTACATGGGGTCACAAAAGAGTTGGACAAGACTTAGCCATTAAACAGCAGAGGAAGGGGAAATGAATTCTGACTTACTATTGAGAGCAGAGATTTCACATTTATTGAATATTTGGCCCCCTGCCCGTTTAGACCATGATCCATGATTTGTGGTTCCTGCAATGCATGGCACTTTTAAATATGAAAAACAGCTCAACACTGTATGCTTGTAACATTCAGTAAGTTAATGCATTTAGTAAGCATGTGTAGGTTAACCATAAACTATAGCCATTCTACATAGCACAGAACAAACTGAAAATGAATACAAAGCAAACATGACAGTTTAGATGTATAATATGTATTCTTTACACAGTTCAGACAAATAGCACATACATAAACACAAGCACCCAAAGAAATTATTCTCCATTTTGTTTTAAAATCTTGTCTGCTGGTCAAAAACCGTTGTAAATGAAAGAAAAAAGAAAGCCAGCAATAGCTAGTTAAGTGAAAAGATGTCAAAGTCATTGCTAAGAAACCACTATAAAAATATACATAAATTAAAATGTTTGTTGCTGCGGTTTTAGTTTTAATCCAACCATTAAGGGAACCTGTATCTAGTATCTGATAGACAATATGTGGCTTCCTCACCATGAAAACAGGAAGAGATTTATTTTTGGCTAGGGAAATAATTACCAATTGTTTTATGTACATCAGCAGCATTATGGTGATTTAAATGTCCTTGTCTTTCTGCTTTTCCACAAGATAAGAGCTATATTTAGCAACTAGAAGTAAATGGGAGAGAAAATTCTTATAGGAACATAGTTACTTCAAAGTGCTAAGAAAGCAATTAAACACCTGCCTGATTGAGTGGGAAGCAAATGGGTCTCTCCCACTAGGATTACAAAGAGTGAGGAGATGCAAGAGAGACTTGAAATAAAAGTGATTATACAAAAGATTGGGAGACCCAAAAAGGGAAAATTCTGAAGTCCCAGGAAGTGGCATGGGGAAGAAGAATGCTGTAAGTGCTGTAAGGGTAAGAAGGCAGTGTTCAAACACAGGGAAACGAGCAGAGTATGAATACCAGGGTGTAAGCAAGTGAACAGAGAACTTTGAATGTCAGAGTTAATTTGAGTGACACTAAAGAGGAGAAGATATCAATGTCATTTTTTTCCTCTCTGAGCTGAGTCTGTTTTTGTCCTCAATTTTATACTTTGTGATAGGTAAAGCTTGAAAAAATGTGTTTGCTTGCCAGAAAAATAAAAGCATATCCAGAAAACACAGCATAGGTTTCCAAACTTGCTGGCATTGAGCCACATTTTTGATCTGTTTAAAGTTAGAAAGAAGATAGACAAATAAGATAATCTTTTTTTTGTAGTCAGATATAATTTCATAAGCAGCTCCAGAGTAAATTGTGAGCTTCCCAGGTGGTATAGTGGTCAATTGGCCTGCCAATGCAGGAGACCCAAGAGATACGGGTTCAAGCCCTGGGTTAAGAAGATCCCCTGGAGTAGGAAATGGCAACCCATTCCAGTACTCTTGCCTGAAAAATTGCATGGACAGAGGCACCTGTCAGGCTATGGTCCATGACATCACAAAGAGTCAGACATGACTGAGTGCATACACACACACACACACACACACACACACACATACACTTTCACTGAAGCCTGAGCAGAAAAACTATGTGCTCTATTACTTTGAACAGTGTACAAAGATAGTAATTCAAAGGAATTGAATAAAGGCATAAACAATTGTTTTTTGGCTCAAATCTATCATCTATATTTTACTGTGAGAGAGTTGGAGTAGGGCTTCTGCAAACTAGATTTCTGCTTTGCCACTTGTCTACCTGCCTATAAGAGACCAAAAGAAGGAAGAAGAGGGGAAGTTTACTCTTTTCACCAACAGGGCTTCCCAGGTGGCACTAGCGGTAAAGAACCTGCTTGACAGTACAGGTAGACATAAGAGACGGTAGGTTTGATCCCTGCGGGGAAAGATCCCTTGGAGGAGGGCATGGCAATCCACTCCAGTATTCTTGCCTGGAGAATCCCATGGACACAGGCTCTTGGCGGGCTACAGTCCGTAGGGTTGCAAAGAGTTGGACAACACTGTAGACTGAAGTGATTTATTTTTTTTTGAAATTTTTGTTTTGAAAATTTCAGAGTCAAGATTCTGATACAAGAAAAAGTAAAAACGACCAAGGAAAAGGTCAGTGCCATATTTTCAAACAATAAAGGTTTTAGATTTATAGTATTAGGGAAAAAATTTATTTTTTTCATATTCCTTTTTGCACTTAATCAATGGAATGACATTTCTACATGAAGGAAAGCCAAATTTCCAAAAGCCTGTTAAAGGCTTTCAAGATTCATTTATTTTAGTTATTACACTTCTAAGCTGCAAGCTCATTTCTCAAATAAGAAGACTCAATAGATGTCAGCGTTGAGGGGATTTAAAATTCATCCCCAAAGTTATTACTCTCACTTCAAGGATGAAAGATGATTTCTAAGTCCAAAGTGACAAAAAAAAAAAAAAAAACTTGTTTAGGGCAGAATCAAATCAGATTGAAAAGAAAGTGTACATTCTTCATTACACTGACCTCCACAGAATAAATACAGGATACTTATATATCACTAGGATTTTTCTGATTTGTGTTCAATTGTTCTATTTGAATATTGCACATAATTTTTCTAGTTCTAATTGCACTTGCATTTTCATACTATCCTTCTAAGTCTAATAAATACCATTATCATCATGTTAAAGTAAAATTTCTGATAACTAAAATGTCCAACTAAGTATTCAGTTTTCCTAAAGAATACAAAGTTATCATATATCCATCTTTTTTGTTTTTTAATGCAATTTTTTTCTGAATCATTTCAAGAGTACAGTGGTTAGGGAATGTATTCAAGGTCATTTATCCTTAAGACAATCATAATTTTGGAACTGGAATGACTGCTTTCATTTGAGGAAAACAATATCACCATTCAGCTCAGTCCAGTTCAGTTGCTCAGTCGTGTCCAACTCTTTGCGACCCCATGAATCGCAGCACGCCAGGCCTCCCTGTTCATCACTGTCTCCCAGAGGTCACTCAGATTCACGTCCATTGACTCTGTGATGCCATCCAGCCATTTCATCCTCGGTCGTCCCCTTCTCCTCCTGCCCCCAATCCCTCCCAGCATCAGAGTCTTTTCCAGTGAGTCAACCCTTCTCATCAGGTGGCCAAAGTACTGGAGTTTCAGCTTTAGCATCATTCCTTCCAAAGAAATCCCAGGGCTGATCTCCTTCAGAATAGACTGGTTGGATCTCCCTGCAGTCCAAGGGACTCTCAAGAGTCTTCTCCAACACCACAGTTCAAAAGCATCAATTCATCGGTGCTCAGCCTTCTTCACAGTCCAACTCTCACATCCATACATGACCACAGGAAAAACCATAGCCTTGACTAGACGAACCTTAGTTGGCAAAGTAATGCCTCTGCTTTTGAATATACTATCTAGGTTGGTCATAACTTTTCTTCAAAGGGGTAAGTTTCTTTTAATTTCATGGCTGTGGTCACCATCTGCAGTGATTTTGGAGCCCCCCAAAATAAAGTCTGACACTGTTTCCACTGTTTCTGTGTTGACCATCTGGTGATGTCCACGTGTAGAGTCTTCTCTTGTGTTGTTGGAAGAGGGTGTTTGCTATGACCAGTGCATTTTCTTGGCAAAACTCTATTAGTCTTTGCCCTGCTTCATTCCGCATTCCAAGGCCAAATTTGCCTGTTACTCCAGGTGTTTTTTGACTTCCTACTTTAGCATTCCAGTCCCCTATAATGAAAAGGACATCTTTTTTGGATGTTAGTTCTAAAAGGTCTTGTGCTGCTGCTGCTGCTAAGTCACTTCAGTCATTTCCAACTCTGTATGACCCCACAGATGGCAGCCCCTTGGGCTCTGCCATCCCTGGGATTCTCCAGGCAAGAACACTGGAGTGGGTTGCCATTTCCTTCTCCAATGCATGAAAGTGAAAAGTGAAAGTGAAGTCACTCAGTTGTATCTGACTCAGCGACCCCATGGACTGCAGCCTACCAGGCTCCTCTGTCCATGGGAGTTTTCAGGCAAGAATACTGGAGTAGGGTGCCATTGCCTTCTCCAAAAGGTCTTGTAGGTCTTCATAAAACCATTCAACTTCAGCTTCTTCAGCATTACTGGTTGGGGCATAGACTTGGATAACTGTGATATTGAATGGTTTTCCTTGGAGACGAACAGAGATCATTCTGTCGTTTTTGAGATTGCATCCAAGTACTGCATTTCGGACTCTTTTGTTGACCATAATGGCTATTCCATTTCTTCTGAGGGATTCCTGCCCACAGTAGTAGATCTAATGGTCATCTGAGTTAAATTCACCCATTCCAGTCCATTTTAGTTCGCTGATTCCTAGAATTTCGACGTTCACCCTTGCCATCTCATTTGACCACTTTCAATTTGCCTTGATTCATGGACCTGACATTCCAGGTTCCTATGCAATATTGCTCTTTACAGCATCAGAGCTTGCTTCTATCACCAGTCACATCCACAACTGGGTATTGTTTTTGCTTTGGCTCCATCCCTTCATTCTTTCTGGAGTTATTTCTCCACTGATCTCCAGTAGCATATTGGGCACCTAATGACCTGGAGAGTTCCTCTTTTGGTATCTTATCATTTTGCCTTTTCATCCTGTTCCTGATGTTCTCAAGGCAAGAATACTGAAGTGGCTTGCCATTCCCTTCTCCAGTGGACCATGTTCTGTCAGACCTCTCCACCATGACCCAACCATCTTGGGTTGCCCCGTGGGCATGGCTTGGTTTCATTGAGTTAGACAAGGCTGTGGTCCTAGTGTGATTAGATTGACTAGTTTTCCTTGAGTATGGTTTCAGTGTGTCTGCCCTCTGATGTTTTCTTGCAACACCTACCATCTTACTTGGGTTTCTCTTTCCTTGGGCATGGGGTATCTTCACGGCTGCTTCAGCAAAGCACAGCCACTGCTCCTTACCTTGGATTAGGGGTATCTCCTTATCACTGCCCTTCCTGACCTTCAACGTGGGATAGCTCCTCAAGGCCCTCCTGTGCCCCCGCAGCCACTGCTTCTTGGGTTGATCCTCCCAGCCACCGGCCCTGGCCTCGGGCGTGGGTGGCTCCCCCAGCAGCCCCTGGTCTCGGGCTTGGGGTGGCTCCTCAGGGTCACCGCCCCTGGCCTCCGGCACGAGGTGGCTTCTCCTGGGCGTCCCTGACCTCGGACGTGGGATAGCTCCTCCTGGCTGCCGCCCCTGACCTCAGACGTGGGGTGTCTCCTCCCGGCCGCCACTGACCTCGGACGTGGGGTAGCTTCTCTCGGCCACTGCCCCTAACCTTGGACGCAGGGTGTCTCCTCCTGGCTGCCGCCCCTGACCTCAGATGCAGGGTAGCTCCTCTCAGCTGTTCCTGCGCCGTCGTAGCCTGGCACTCTAGGCTGCTGCCCCTGACATCGGACGTGGGGTAGCTCCTCTTGGCCATGCTTAGTGCACCGGCTTCTCGCAGCCGCCTGCGCTTAGTGCTTCCCTGGTGGCTCAGAGGTTAAAGCATCTGCCTCCAATGCGGGAGACCTGGGTTCGATCCCTGGATTGGGAAGATCCCTTGGAGAAGGAAATGGCAATCCACTCCAGTATTCTTGCCTGGAGCATCCCATAGACGGAGAAGCCTAGTAGGTTACATACAGTCCATGGGGTTGCAGAGTCAGACACGACTGAGCGACTTCACCTTCACCTTCAAACCAATATCACCATTATCTATAGCATTATAAGGAGCTTCTTGATAGCTTGGTAAAAAATCTGCCAGCAATACAGGAGACCCCAGTTCGATTCCCGGGTGGGGAAGATTCCCTGGAGAAGTGATAGGCTACCCAGTCCAGTATTCTTGGGCTTCCCCTGAGGCTCAGCTGGTAAAGAATCCACCTTCAAAGTGGGAGAACTGGTTTTGATCCCTGGGTTGAGAGGATCCCCTGGAGAAAGGTAAAGGCTACCCACTCCTATATTCTGGCCTGGAGAATTCCATGGACTGTATAGCCCATGGGGTAGCAAAGAGTGAGACATGACTAAGCAATTTTCACTTTCTTTCTTAATGATTAATAGTCATAAGCTTACTTCAAATGAATCTAGATTCCTAACTATGTAACTGTTTCTCAAGCATTCCTTTTAGAAACTTTTTTTTGGAGTTATAGACAGGAAAATATTTTGACACAAATGCCATCATTTTACTCACAGAGCATCTAAAGCTTCTATGATACATGTTCATGTGAACTTGAATTTATTCTCCTCTGCAGCTGAGAGTGGAAATAATTTTAATATATATTACAAAGTTATTCCTCAGAGCTCATAAGACAAAGGACAGAAGATTTTTTCTACCAGTCCTTTCATTTATAACTTTCAATTTTCTGCATTTCTATTATGATTATGATGATCAGTTCTTCCATAAAGGATAAAATGATTATTAAACCTTCTAAATGAAATCTGAAAAATTAACAATGCCTCTTAAAAACTCTTAATTTCACATTGTTTGTTTTTCCCAATTCTTCTTGCATACATTTCATTGCAGCCTACTCATGAACACACTTTCAGTAAAATGTATTTTTTCTACCATGAACTAAATTTTAAAAGTGTGCATTTAAAAGAAGACAAATTAAATACAGCAGAATGTTAATGGTGACTCTTCTTTCCTGTTAATATTTTTTACCTTTTCTCATTCTTTTGTTTTCTAAGTTCTCTATAATAAATATATATTACTGTTATTATCATGAAATTCAATTATTAAAATGAATCTATCTCATCACTATACTGCTCAACTTGAATAATTCAATAAACTTGAAAATTTTTCTGTTCCCTACTATTTTAAGCATTCTTTTTCCTTAAATAGGTTATATTCAAGTTATCTCTTTTACTTCATGTCCTCTGATACAGGCACCAAGAGTGAGTTAAATCTGTCAGTTTTTTATTATGGAGATATCTATGCAAAATGAAATAGGACAGAGTCAGTAGAAGCTGGATAGCTCTGGGACCTCAAAGCAGATCCAATCCCAAGTGAAGAGGGTGGGAGAGATGGTTGGGTGCAAGCAGGCTAGACTGCTGAGCACTCTAAAGGCAAGCCAGGAAAGTTCTTAGGGATTATTTGGACTCCGTCTTCCTTTTTCTTCCCAGGTGAAATGTACACTAACATCCCTTCCACACTGTCATTGGGGGCTTGCCTGGTGGCTCAGTGGTAAAGAGTTCACCTGCAGTGCGGGAGATGGAGACCCAGGTTCAATCCTTGGATCAAGATCCCCTGGAAAAGGAAATGGCAACCCACTCCAGTATTCTTTCTTGGAAAATCCCATTGATTGAGGAGCCTGGAGGGCTACAGTCCTTGGGGTTGCAAAGAGTCGGGCACAAGCGAGCGACTAGATAGCAGCAACGCTGTCATTGGTGCATACAGCCTGTGGGAAATTTGTGTTCTGCCAAAAGCAGGGAAAGATGTAAACATACAGCAACTTGGTTAACTTTTCATTCTGTAGTAAGAGGCCTGCAAGTGGCATTATCATGGTCACCACACAGCTAACATAGTTTCTTTTTCTAAATCTAAGGTCAATTTCCCCCGTCTTGCATCACAGCCTTGTAGTAGTGAAGGGGCTTGCATAACTCAATGAAGCTATGAGCCACGCCACACAGTGTTACAGTGAAGATTTCTGACAAAACATGGTCCACTAGAGGAGGGAATGTCAAACCACTCCACTATTCTTGCCACAAGAATCTTATGAACAGCTTGAAAAGGCAAAAAAAAATAAGATACCAGAAGATAAGCCCCACCCCCTGCTCCCCCCATCCCTGCCAGGTTGGAAGGTGTCCAGTATTCTACTGGGGAAGAAAGGAGGATGATTACAAATGGCTCTGGAAAGAATAAAGTGGAAACAATCCTTAGCTGTGGATGTGTCTGGTCGTATAAAGTTAGATGCTATAAAAAACAATATTGCATAGAAACCTGGAATATTAGGTCCATTGAATGTGATCAAGGCAAATTGGAAGTGGTCAAACAAGAGATGACAAGGGTGAACATCGACATTCTAGGAATCAGTGAACTAAAATGGACTGGAATGGGTGAATTTAACTCAGATGACCATTAGATCTACTACTGCGGGCAGGAATCCCTCAGAAGAAATGGAGTAGCCATCATGGTCAACAAAAGAGTCCAAAATGCAGTACTTGGATGCAATCTCAAAAACGACAGAATGATCTCTGTTCGTCTCCAAGGAAAACCATTCAATATCACAGTTATCCAAGTCTATGCCCCAACCAGTAATGCTGAAGAAGCTGAAGTTGAACGGTTTTATGAAGACCTACACGATCTGTTAGAACTAACACCCAAAAAAGATGTCCTTTTCATTATAGGGGACTGGAATGCTAAAGTAGGAAGTCAAGAAACACCTGGAGTCACAGGCAAATTTGGCCTTGGAATGCGGAATGAAGCAGGGCAAAGACTAATAGAGTTTTGCCAAGAAAATGCACTGGTCATAGCAAACACCCTCTTCCAACAACACAAGAGAAGACTCTACACGTGGACATCACCAGATGGTCAACACCGAAATCAGATTGATTATATTCTATGCAGCCAAAGATGGAGAAGCTCTATACAGTCAACAAAAACAAGGCCGGGAGCTGACTGTGGCTCAGATCATGAACTCCTTATTGCCAAATTCAGACTCAAATTGAAGAAAGTAGGGAAA
>SJYT01080564.1:26131-56305 GCA_006410635.1 Cephalophus harveyi | reverse complement strand
TTAAATTAAGAACAGATCATTACTTAAGAAGTTAATTGTATATTTATTTTCTAATTCAAAATTGAAAAAGGTAAAAGAACTATTTACAATATCATCAAGCATAAAGAATTTACGAATAAACAACTAATTATGCACAAGTTCTGTACATTGAAACTACAAAATATTACTGAGAGAAGCTAAAGATGACCTAAATAATGGAGAAATATATTGTGTTAATGGGTTGGAATATTCAATGTTTTTGAATTTTCCACAGATTCATCTATAGATCCAATTAAAATTCTAATATTCTTTTTGCATACTGTCAAACTGCTCATAAATGTATGTGGCAATTCAGTGGGCTTAGCATAGACAAAAATTTTGAAAAACAATAAAGTTGTAGAACTTAGACTACTTGATTTCAAGATTTATTAGAGAATTCCATTAATCAAGATACCTTGGCAGTGGCATAAGGAGAGAAACACAGATCAACTGGAGAGAATTGAAAATCTAGAAATGACCCAAATAGACATGGTCAATTGATTTGGGAAAAGCATGCCAAGTTTGTTCAATAGGAAAAAAATAATATTAAAAAAAGATTATGCTAGAGCAATGGGTTTATCATGTATAAATATATGAATCACAAACCTGACCTCATGTATACTCAAAAATCACTCAAAATATATCATAAGCCTAAATGTAGCACAAAAATATAAAACATTCATTCACTCAAAGACTTGTATTTTAAAATTCCTAGATTTTTATGCAAAATGGTAAAAAAGAAAAAATAGAAACAACCAAAATAATTATCAACAGTTGAATGGATTAAAAGAAAATTTGTGGTATTTGTGTAAAATAAATGATACCCAGCATTTAAAAAAAGAAAAAAACTATTGATGCACACAACAACATTAGTGAATCTCAAAAATATTCAGTGAATTAAGTCATACCCCAAAGATTAGATATACACATATCCCAAATCTGCAGAGTGGACTGGCAAATTGAAGATATCCAGGAACAAGTTGACATTGTAGCATGAGTTTGAACATAGTCTGCTGACAGAAGTCTCATGTCCTATAGGGAATCCAATATTTATTTTGAGTCAAGACAAATTTCCAATCTAGAAATTAAAAGAGAGATAACATTTTGAGTCTAGAGATTGAAAAAAATTATAGGGATATTATTAACAGTCTTTTGTCAATAAATTTGACAACAGATGAAATGGAAATTTTTTGAAAAATATATAAAATTATGTGGTGAATATCTTTAACCTAGAGCCTGTAATTGCTAATATTTTCTATATTTGTTTTATGTTAGTTACTTATCCATTCCACTTGCCTGGAGATTTCTGCAGACAGAGGAGCCTGGATGGCTACAGTCCACAGGATCACAAAGAATAAGACATGACTGGGTGACTGACACACACGCACACACGCACACACACATCCATCACCAATGCACAAGATGATGTTTTTGCTTAATGAATATATGAGTGTGAGTATGTGTGTGTGTAAAATGATGTACCAGAAGAGTAACAGAGAATACCTCTAAGTGGTAGAAATACAGGTTGTTATAGTTTTTCTTTATGGTTTTTAGAATCTTATTAAATTTTTTAAATGACCCTTTTTGAATCACCATAAAAAACACTAGACTTATTTCTATTTTGGAAAAAAATTAGGAGATCATTCTCCAGAGCTCTCAGCCCAATTTCTGGTAACACCTTAATAAACTGACCCATACCAGTATTTATGCTCCTGGAGAATAATGTCTTTTCCTGTATTGTTTACAACAGAAAAAATACCAGTACTTGAAACACTGGCTTACATTTTTTAAGTCCTCAATGACTATTTGTGGTCATAGTTTTAACCAAACTAGACAGGATGTTAAAAAGCAGAGACATTACTTTGCTGACAAAAGTCTGTCTAGTCAAAGCTATGGTTTTTCCAGTAGTCATGTATGGATGTGAGAGTTAGACTGTAAAGAAAGCTGAAGAATTGATGCTTTTGAACTGTGGTGTTGGAGAAGACTCTTGAGAGTCCCTTGGACTACAAGGAGATCCATCCAGTCTATCCTAAAGGAAATCAATCCTGAATATTCATTAGGAAGACTGATGCTGAAGCTGAAACTCCAATACTTTGGCCACCTGATGCAAAGAACTGACTGACTGGAAAAGAGTCAATGTTGCTGGGAAAGATTGAAGGTAGGAGAAGAAGGGGACGACAGAGGATGAAATGATTGATGGCATCACCGAGTTGATGGACATGAGTTTGAGCAAGCTCTAGAAGTTGGAAATGGACAGGGAAGCCTGGCATGCTGCAATCCATGGGGTCACAAAAAAGTCAGACATGACTGAGTGACTGAACTGACTACTTGTGGAATGAATAAGTTATTATTTTAGTTCTTATCAAGAAAAAAATGTGTTGTTTTTTTTTTTTGCCAGAGATTATACTTCTTGTGTACCAAGAGAAAGGAGGCTTAAGTCTTCTTTAATGAATGGTGTGACTGCCATTTATACCTTGTATTGAAGTCCATCCTCTTGGAAGGTTTCCTGCCATGGGGTGGGTAGGTCCAAGTTCTCCTAGGGCCTTGGTTCTCATTTCTTGATAACCACTGATTTCTACCTCTGTAGATTTTTCTTTGACTAATATTATATGTACACTGAATATACATATACTGAATAAATATATATATATACTGAATATACTGAATATTATAATTATACTGAGTATATATACCTAATATTATATATATATACATACATATACTGAATATTATATAAATAGAATAACAGTTTTAATGCTTGGCTTTTTTCACTTAAATAATACTTTTGAGATTCATTTATGTTGTACATTTTGGCACCTTTTCATTGGTGTGTAGAGTTCTACTATATGGATAGATTGCAATTTGCTTATCTCATGCACTTGTTGATGGCTGTTTATGATTTTGAAGTCTGAGGCTCTTATGAGTAGAGTAGCTATAGGCATTCACATACAGGTCTTTTTATGGTCATATATTTTCCTTATCCTTGGACATATACCTGAGAATGAAATTGCTTTCTTAAATGCTATGTGTTTAGCTATATGCAGCTTCCAAATTGATTTCCAAACAGTTCTGGGGAACACAGAGGCTGTGACATCCTAGGCACACATAAGAGACCCCTTAACTGATTGAAATAGTCTTTTTATTCGATTGACTGGTGAAGATATCACATAGGTGTGTTTTTTATGTTTTTATTAAACAGTGCATTTTTGTTTTCTGTACCTTTTTAATGTGTATTTCATAATTCAAAAAGGTGAAAAAGAAAAGATGGGGGAATAATTTAAGCATGTATATTCTCAATGAAGTTACACATTTAAATACTAAAAGAAAAATTTTAAGTTGATCTATGTTTCCTCTGTTGAATGATTGATATTTTAGAGTGAAAGTTTAGTAAATTGGTTAGATCTAAGATCCTACTCATATGGCAAACAAAATTTATTGCATGTTTATAATAATCCCACTCAACATTGAATAATAAGATAATAGAGTAAGTAGTTTGGTGTCTATTTTGAGTGATTACAAAGTATGCTAAAATATACTCAATACTATATTTTGATAAATTTTTGACAATTGCTCAAGTCTTAGATGATTGTTAACCAGTTAGACTTTCTTTTCTTTAATGAACCGTAGGTATATGTTAGCTAACAGATGTTTGGACATTTAAAAAAGTCCCAAGGTTGCAATTTTATTTTCTGGTTACAAATCCTCAAAATTTATGCCAACAATTTTTAATCCCTCCCCCCACTTTATTAGGTAAAAACTTTAGTAGAATCACAGTTGAGCAATGTTGACTTTTATAGATCTATTTTCTACATTGCTTTACTCAGTCCTCTAACATTTTAACTAATTTGTTATAAACTTTCATTAACTCCTATAATATATTTACTAAAGTAAATCTATCTACCAGATGCATAGTTCTGCATTAGTTACTGTGGGAACATAAAGATAAGTAGGAGTCTACAAAAATATGCAAAGTTATCAGAAATATCAAATGTATCCTAGTAAAGTTTGTGTATGCTTGAATTTGGACAAGTATTTTCTTATATTCCCTTGAATAAGCCTCATCAAATATAAATGTTGATAAAACTTTGTCAGTAGATGGGATTGCATATTCAAATGATAGATAAAAGACTGATCATAACAAGAGGAAAACAAAAGCAAATGAAATTAATTATCTTGAAGAAAAATGCCAAAAGACATTATTTGTTGAAGTTAATTAATATCAAAGAGGTAGGGTGTTTTTTTTTTTTTTTTTTTCTTTTCTTTGGTATTAAAGAGTTCTAATTTCAGTGGGAGTCAAATTTATTTGAGATTTTTAATGAAGTATTTTGAAATAATAGCTCAAACAACAAAGTAATGAATGCCTGATAAAAATAAATGCAATTGCTTACCACCTAAATCTCTCTGTGCTCTGACACCATCCTCCTTTTGGGCTACACCATGATATATGCTCCTTCTTTTTATACATTGCTTTAACCGAATTGATTTAATGCTAACCATGTAGCAACTTGATAAAAAGACCATTTGCCAAACATCAGATTCAGGTCAAATAAAAAGAATATTAAATTTTATTGTATTTAAAATATTAATTTGTTTGGTGTTTGTAACGTTTAACATTTTAACACCGTGTTTGTGTGTTAGTCACTCAGTCATGCTCTTTGCGACCCCATGGACTGTATCCCACCAGGCTCCTCTGTCCATGGAATTCTCCAGGCAAGAATACAGGAGTAGGTAGCCACTCCTTCTCCAGGGGATCTTTCTGACTCAGGGATGGAACCCAGGCCTCTTGCACGGCAGGCACATTCTTTACCATCTGAGCCACAGTTGTTATTCTCACTATATATTTCAGTCCCCTTCCCAAAGCATCCCTAGCTGCCTAAAACCTGCAGATCCTATCCACAGTGCTTAGCAAAATGTTTGCTTGTCTAATTGCTCAGTCCTGTCGACTCTCTGTGACTCTCTGGACTATAGCCCACCAAGCTCTGTTCATGGAATTTTCCAGGCAAGAATACTTGAATGGGTTGCCATTTCCTTCTCCAGGGGATCTTCCCAACTCAGGAATTAAACCTACATCTCCTGTGTCTCCTGCATTGCAAGTGATTCTTTACCCACTGAGCCATAGGGGAGTCTCAGCATAATGTTTATGTCCCTCAAATATTTGATTTACTTATATGTCTCTGTGCTTCTGTTAATATAGATAAAAATGACTATTCTCTATTTTTATCAACTTTTACATTAAATCACTCTCATTATTGATTTACTGATTTTTAATTTATTGATATTTATTTATTATTATTGATTTATTATTGATTTTAATCTGAAAATGATTAAATATTATAGTTGAAATAATTCTGCTCCTTGCTGTGCTGTGTTTAGTTGCTTCAGGTGTGTCCAACTCTTTGCAACCGTATAGACCTCAGCCTTATGGTCCAGCCTTATGGACCTCTTGCCTGGAGAATCTGGAGTGGGTTGCCATGTCCTCCCCAGGGCATCTTCCCGACCCAGGGGTTGAACCCTGGTCTCCTGCTTTTCCTGCATTGCAAGTGGATTCTTTATCATGGAGCCACCAGGGAAGCCCAATTCTGCTCCTTGGTTTTATTTCAGTTGTCATATATTCCTTTTCTTAAAATTAGTTTGCTGCATATTATTTGGAATACTTCTAGGAGAAATAACAATTCAATATATGTTTGTTCCAAACATGCCATGATTTAAAAAAAATATGTTATATTGATGATAAATATAAATGGCAACCATAATAAAGTAACATATAAGCTTTAGGATGCAATTCTGACTTCATTACAGGAATAATATAAGACCTATAAGAAATCTTTAATCTGATCTTGAAAATATGATATTTCTATTTAGGAAACTTCTCCTTTCTTACTTTTTTTTTTTAAGAAAAATAATAATGGCAATCCACTCCAGTATTCTTGCCTGGAGAATCCCATGGACTGAGGAGCCTGGTGGGCTGCAGTCCATGGGGGTCACAAAGAGTCAGACACAACTGAGTGACTTTACTTACTTACTTACTTACATACTTCTCAACTGGCTGCTGAGAGTAGATAGAAAGAATAAACTCAAGGTTGTAAGAGCTTTTCTTTTACCAGACCCTTTCCCAAGATTTACATCCTGAGATAACTTTGGCACAAGATTAGCCAGGCAGAATGTATTCCAGGGAGATGTGTATAAGAGACAGGATTTAATGAGAGCACACTGACCTGACAGAAGACAAAAAGAATAAATTCAACTATATGTATACCACAGACAGACTTTTATTGTAGTCTATATTAGAAATCTTTTAAAAAAGAGATCTATAAATATTCTAAGTCTATGCTACCACCCTGAAACATAGAATAGCAGTATATTCAAAGAAAATAATTTTAGAATAAACTACACACCAAAATAATGTGATAAATAATTCCCTCAGAAAAATAAATATTCTCTGGAAGCCCGAGTTTTTGTGTATGCATATATTTTAGAGTTGTGAAAAAGAAAAAAGAAAAATGACTACCTAAAAATGACCATTCTCCTTGTATAGAATCTAGTATATACAGCAAGCATATGTTTGAACATATGCTTTTATTCAATGTATTGAATAAAAGATTCAATACATTGTTTCCTTTCAAAGCACAGGTCACTGCACTTAGTCCCTGCCTTTCATGTGTCAGCTGTAGTATGTAAAATTTTACTCACTCCACAGAAACAATCATATCATTTCTCTGTGGGACATAAAACCCAAAGAAATCAGATTTCTTCAATCAACATGGGCTGCAAACACTATAAATATTCACCTTTCAGCTTGAGTCACTCATTGGAAAATCTCTGATTCTCCTGAAAACCTTTTGGAAACCTGATGTGAAATAAAAGCGTGTATCTGTATGGAATGCCAGGAAAAGGATGAAGGTGGCACCTCACAGAGTTTGGATCTGGGAGGGGCTGACACCTTCTTTACTCCAGGTCTTTGTGTCTCTCTTAGAAGCTCTCTCCCTGTGGGTTGAGGCAGTGGATGGAGCGGCAGGCACCACTCTGCTCTACATTCCTAAGCTTTGTTACTTTGCTGAGTACTGGAAATCAGGAAACAGGTTCAAAGTCTTAAGATTCCTTTACAATGTATGCTTGTGTTTTGTGCTCACTCGGGTCTGACTTTGCAAGCCCAGAGACTGTTACCTGCCAGGTTCCTCTGTCCATGGGATTCTCCAAGCAAGAATACTGGAGTAGATTGCCACTTCCTGCTCCAGGGGATCTTCCTGATCCAGGAATCTAACCTGAGTCTCTCGAGTCTCCTGCATTGGCAAGTGGATTCTTTACTACTGCGCCACCTGGGAAGCCCTCCGTTACAATGTACAATAATGTCTAACATTCTACTTAATTTCTAAAGAAGAAAGAAAATGGTGTATATGTTTATCCTAATCATGGGGATCTTTCTCCAATGGAAAGAGAAGTACTTCCTTATCTTAGTAAACACTACAAGGAATTTATTATGGTTTTCATTGAGCATTCTTCCTGGGCGTGTACCTAGAAGATACTAGTTAGAATATTTATACTACATATCTGGATTCACAGAAGTGGGGAGCTGAAATGAGGAAATAAGGGAGAGAAAAAATAAACTGCCCTTTTTTGACCATATTACCGTTCCTTCTCAGGTCCATGTCTGTTTTTTATTAACAGCTTAACTGACACATAGCACACAATTCATCTATTTACAGTGTATAATTCAACCTTTTTAAATATTCAGAGACATGTGCACTGGAAGCTGTGCTGCCGTGTTTCGATTTCTGGAAGGGACCACCCTTTTAGCTGCTGGCAAGTTGATTTCATAAGGCAGCTTCCTCTGTGGGTAATACCTGCTTCGCCAGCCACTATGTGTGTGAATACTTTGAAGGGCCGACTGCTTGCTCCAATCACCAGGGACACCTCTTCAGAGCAGGTAACTCTTTTCCAAGTATATCTTGCCCCCATTTGGCCCTCCTGACATTGCTGACCCAGATCAAAGATCTCATTTTACCATGCATATAAAATAGCATTGAGCTCTCCAACAGGGTATCCAGTGGAGATTTCATCCTTCCATATGGGCCTCTGGTATTACTGAACAGCACAGTGGTCTTCTAAAACTCTTGCTCTTTAAGTTACACATTAGTAAATGGACTCCTAAATGAACTTTCATGCTACCAGGGGCACTTACCTCTCTAAACTCAGCCATATGGCCATCGTTCTTCTTACACCAACTGGGCCCACCTGATCATGCTGCTTATAATTGCTATTGAGGGGAATCTGATGTTTTTGTCTTGTAGAATAGAATTATTTACATATTTCCCAATAATTTTGAGTCCCTTTATCCAGTGACTCAGACAGTAAAAAATGTCTGCAGTGCAGGAGACCTGGGTTTGATCCCTGGATGAGTCAGGAAGATCCCCAGAGAAGGGAATGGCAACCCACTCCAGTATTCTTGCCTGGAGAATTCCATGGACAGAGGAGCCTGGCGGGCTTCAGTCCATGCGGTCATAAAAGTGCCAGATATAACTGAATAACTAACACTTTCTTTTTCACTTTACACATTTAAAATTTCAATACTTGGAATATTTATTAATAAAAAAATTTGATGAGACAGACTTAAGAGTGAAGGTGAATCAGTTTTGCCATCCAGTTAGAAAAAAAGCTAACTTGACTTACATTTTTAACATTATTTAAAATTATATGTTGAACATATTTGGAGGAGATTTGAGACTTTCTGGTCTAAGAAACAAACAAAAAAAAATTATTAAATGCCTATCAGAATGTGTGTCTTACCCTGGTTCTAACAGCTCTCCTGAAGAGGGAAGCTTAGAACTATTCTGATCTAGGGACATGATTGATCCCTTGCTTTAAATAACGGTGCGATGTGACACGTAGCAGTGATGCATGTCAGCTTTAGAATATGAATTAAGAATGTAGGAAAGGATTTCTTGAGTGGACAGTAATGGGAGTGAAGTTGTTTGAAGAACTGTGGTACCTACTGGTATAAAGAGGAACTATGAATATTTTACATAGAAGTAGTCTCAGGATGTTTATTTTCTTTATTTAAAAAAAGTTTAAATAAATTATGCCATTTCCATGGTAAATCTACATAATTGGCTAAAAACATACCTGAAGATGAAGGCCAGTATTTTTCTAGTGCTAATAAAAAATTATTGAGAGAAGCCTTCTGACAGACATCAGACGGGGATAGAAAGAGTACCCGCCTCATTAGTTTAAGCAGGGCCTTATATGGCTCAGAGGTTAAAGTCTCTGCCTCCAACGCGGGAGACCCAGGTTCAATCCCTGGGTTGGGAAGATCCCCTGGAGAAGAAAATGGCAATCCACTCCAGTATTCTTGCCTGGAGAATCCCATGGACTGAGGAGCCTGGTGGGCTGCAGTCCATGGGGGTCACAAAGAGTCAGACACAACTGAGTGACTTTACTTACTTACTTACTTACATACTTCTCAACTGGCTGCTGAGAGTAGATAGAAAGAATAAACTCAAGGTTGTAAGAGCTTTTCTTTTACCAGACCCTTTCCCAAGATTTACATCCTGAGATAACTTTGGCACAAGATTAGCCAGGCAGAATGTATTCCAGGGCAACAAATCTCTGGGTGAGATATACTGTTGCCATGTAATCAGGGTCACACGTCTTGAGAAATGGGTTCCCAAGAAAGATTTGTTACAATTATAATCATAGAGCTTAAGAAAAGCATTTCCATGAGTAAGACATTGTGCTGTGTGATCATTCATTCTGGACCTAAAGAAAGGCCAGTTCTCAGATGAGAAACATTGTAGGCTTAAGGAAAGCATGAGTGAAAATGTTCACCTTCTCCTTCAAGGGCCCTAAGCTTTAACTCTCACAGGTCTTCTTGACTTACTCTCTCAGGAATTGCTGCATCCAAGAGTCTCCACACCATAAATGGGAGCTGAATAAGTGAAGGGATCACTCACTTCTTGCCATGTCTACCTGGAACTTAGCCTCATCAACAGACAGCTGGGAGCAGGATGAGAAAGTCTGATGCTCTCCCTTCCCAAGAAAATAGACCTCTGACTGGGAGTTAGGTGGAGATGGAACCCTGGGGTCTTAATTGAGACAATGTGGAGTCGAATCTTCATCCTTTTTGTTGGGGGAAGGAAGGTAGGGTATGGTTCAAATGTCACAGAGTGCCTCTGCTGCTGCTGCTGCTAAGTCGCTTCAGTCGTGTCCGACTCTGTGCGACCCCACAGATGGCAGCCCACCGGGCTCCGCCATCCCTGGGATTCTCCAGGCAAGAACACTGGAGTGGGGTGCCATTGCCTTCTCCACAGAGTGCCTCAATTCTTACCAAATTTTGTTTGTTTATTTAAATACATATTTATTTACTATATTTTTAGGGCCATTTCAGACACTTTGGCGGTTGTCATTTTTATAGTTCTCCCCAGTTTCATTGATGAATTGGTCTCTGAAGCTCATCATGTCATGTCAGAAGTGGCTTCCTCATGTCTATTTTTAAGTCTTCTCCCATAAGTCTATTCTTCTTAAGCTGTGATAGCCATAGCCTGTGGGTAATCTGTGGTATTCCAGGGAGTTTGGCAGGGCATGGGATAAACTTGGAGTATCTGCCTGTCTCTTGATTTAATCCACATATGTATAGGGAAAAATATTTATATTAATACAATGACATTATGGTAATAACATGTGTGAATGAAATGGATTTTAAACATAAAATTTGATAGTTTGAAGAACTCTCCAGTAGTGAGCTATCTGGAGCAACACCTCCAGACTCTTAAAGTAAGCTTGCATTTTCTTGTAGAATCTGCAGTGGGCATTTGCCAAGTGACCTTTCTGTTGTTAGGCAAAGGATGAATTTTAGTACTGAATTTGGCAAACACATGGAAAATAAAATTGTCTGTGACCTGTGATGATATCTACCTAAAAATCCCCAAGATTTTCTTGCTCAATATTATCTATTAAATAATATTATATGCATAGCATAATGCATGATTAAACTAAAGGATGTAGCTTCTTCTTCAAGGGTCCTATAATTGAATTGAGAGCATGAAAAAAGCAGTGTATTCTTTTTTCACTTTGAATTAAAATGTAAAACATATTAGTGTAATATAAATATATAAAATTTAACAGCAACAAAAAAGATCCTTTAATGATTAGTTCTAGTTAAAAAAAAAAAAAAGTGTATTAGATGTAAGGCCTCCTCTTTGCCCTCTACTTCTATTGAGATGTCCTTCTCAATTGCTCTTAATCTTTCTCTATTTTTTCTTCCTTCCCCTTAAGATTTGACTATGCAACTTTTTATGCTCACATCATTTTAACTGCATTCTCAAGGCTAATTATTCCCAAAAGAACATCTCTAATCTTGTCCTTTCTATCTCCCTTCCTTCCACCAATCTAATTACATAGAGTGTTGTGTTCCAGAAAAATACTGACAGATCATTTTCCCAGTTGAGTTCCCCAACTATTAAAATGAATCTCAACCCTCACTTTCATTTCCTCCAACTATTGACTCTAGTGCTGAATTTAGCACAGCCTCTAAAATGAAAGTCTGCTAATGATTCCAGGGAACTATAAAACATGAAAATTACAAATATTTCAATATACTGCCAAGAGAACATAATACAGTACTCAGTGTATTGCCACTTGACAAATAGTTTTAGACTTTTAAGGTTTCTTATGAAGCTAAGATTAGTAGTTTGAAGTGCTGTAATAGAATATCATGTACCTTCCTAATTTATCTTCAAGATACACAAATCATCAGGAAAAAATCTGTTTCTAAGACACTGATTGTGAAATATGTTCCTGCTGTGTTAAGAGAGAGTAGAATATTTTCCTGCTTGCAAGTTACCTTATATGTTATCTTATCTTTGATATTATATCATTTTTTTGTACAAATACATTTCTCAACCTGAGTATTGACCATCACATTATTTCTTGTTACACATATCCAAAAAGAAACAAATTCCACTAGGTGATTTCTGCTGTTTTTCCTTTAATTGATGTTTTGATAGAAATCATTTTGGACTGGAGTGATGAATCCATTTTCAAGGGTTCCAGTTTATCTATGGAACCCTGTGACACCCCTATTTCCTAAATAAACCCCAAATAAAAAGTTTACAACTTATGCATTAGGTTTCTTGAAGATGAGCTCAAATTAGAAATCTTTCCACAGCAATATTATTACCCATAATATATAACAAGCAAGTCTTTAACACAAAATTAAATATTTTTAATTATGCAATCTCTCTGTTTGATTTAAAATGACATCCACTAAGGATGAATAGATGCTGAGTCACACTCAGCTGTTAGAGTATCAATCCCACATTTGCTGGCTATACGGATTTGAAAAAAAATAAAAAAAAGCCCTAGAGTCAGGTGTTATATTCTTCATCAAAATGAATATAATAAAAAAGCATGACATTCACGAGATTACTTTAAACATTAAATGTGATAATGCCTATAAAGTGAACATTTGGTATATACTGAGTTTTAGCTATCAAGAATGAAAATGTCAGGTCCTTTACCATGTGGTAGTTGTCATTTTTAGAAGTGTAAGTTATTATTTCATGTTAGCTTCACAATTTAAAAAGAAATCAGTGAAGTTAAATAATACAGTTGCACTATGGCCATTCAGGTAGTAACATCTGAGCTGAAATAGAATCAGACTGAGTCAGAAAACTCAACCATTATAAACTACTGAGTATAATCAAGAGCCCATAATATCTGAAAATAGCAGGAGAGGTTTGATTTAAACACTTATCCTTAAGAACTCTTCAGGAGTTCAGCTGATTTTCTTTCCTTTTTCCAGAAAACGAAAATTCTTTTCTTCCTTTTTGCTAATGGGGTAGACATATTGAGCCATTTTCTTTTTTTTCTTTTAATTAGATCCTGCAAGTAGAAGTCTTCTGTTCTTAGCCTTTTCAAGAGCCTAGAAGAACATTTGAGATTGTGAGGAAAAGCAGATTTATTGACCCTAAAATATTGGAATATATATACAAACTCAGTATTAATAGATGTTGATATCCGCACACAAAAAGAATCAAGTAATCTCTTTAATATTTCTCTATTATGTCAGGAGGTTGGGAAGATCCCCTGGAGAAGAGAAAGGCTACCCACTCCAGTATTCTGGCCTGGAGAATTCAGCAAGGAGTAAGACATGACTGAGTGACTTTCACTTTCACTTTTCATGGATTATTTGGGGCTTCCTTGGTGGCTCAATGGTAAGGAATCCTCCTGCCAATGCAGGAGATGCAAGTTTGACCCCTGGGTTGGGAATAACCCCTGAAAAAGAAAATGGCAAACCACCCAAGTATTCTTGCCTGGAAAAACTTATTGACAAAGGAGGCTGGCAGGCTATAGTCCATGGGGTCAAACAAAGTTGGACTTGACTTAGAAACTCAGTCAGTTCAGTTCAGTTCAGTCACTCAAGTCATGTCTGACTCTTTGCGACCCCATGAATCGCAGCACACCAGGCCTCCCTGTCCATCACCAACTCCCGGAGTTCACTCAAACTCACGTCTATTGAGTCAGTGATGCCACCCAACCATCTCATCCTCTGTCGTCCCCTTCTCCTCTTGCCCCCAATCCCTCCCAGCATCAGAGTCTTTTCCAATGAGTCAACTCTTCGCATGAGGTGGCCAAAGTATTGGAGTTTCAGCTTTAGCATCAGTCCTTCCAAAGAAATCCCAGGACTGATCTCCTTTAGGATGGACTGGTTGGATCTCCTTGAAGTCCAAGGGACTCTCAAGAGTCTTCTCCAACAGGACAGTTCAAAAGCATCAATTCTTCGGTGCTCAGCTTTCTTCACAGTCCAACTTTCACATTGATACATGACCACTGGAAAAACTATAGCCTTGATTAGATGGACCTTTGTTGGCAAAGTAATGTCTCTGCTTTATAATATGCTATCTAGGTTGGTCATAACTTTACTTCCAAGGAGTAAGCATCTTTTAATTTCATGGCTGCAGTCACCATCTGCAGTGATTTTGGAGCCCCCCAAAATAAAGTCTGACACTGTTTCCACTGTTTCCCCATGTATTTCCCATGAAGTGATGGGACTAGATACCATGGTCTTAGTTTTCTGAATGTTGAGCTTTAAGCCAAATTTTTCACTCTCCTCTTTCACTTTCCTCAAGAGGCTTTTCAGCTCCTCTTCACTTTCTGCCATAAGGGTGGTGTCATCTGCATATCTGAGGTTATTGATATTTCTCCCGGCAATCTTGATTCCAGCTTGTGCTTCTTCTAGCCCAGCATTTTTCATGATGTACTCTGCATATAAGTTAAATAAGCAGGGTGACAATATACAGCCTTGATATACTCCTTTTCCTATTTGGAACCAGTCTGTTGTTCCATGTCCGGTTCTAACTGTTGCTTCCTGAGCTGCATACAGGTTTCTCAAAAGGCAGGTTAAGTGGTCTGGTATTCCCATCTCTTTCAGAATTTTCACAGTTTATTGTGATCCACATAGTCAAAGGCTTTGGCATAGTCAATAAAGCAGAAGTAGATGTTTTCCTGGAACTCTCTTGCTTTTTTCATGATCCAGCGGATGTTGGTAATTTGATCTCTGGTTCCTCTGCCTTTTCTAAAACAAGCTTGAACATCTGGAAGTTCATGGTTCATGTATTGCTTAGCAACTAAACAACAACAAAAATGGATGCATTTAGTGTGAGTCTCAGGTAGACTGAAATAATATTAATTTGTTGTGGACACTGCTAAAGGAAGATGTATTATGGCCTGAAAAGTTATTAAAACCACCCACCCCACCACCAAGGATTGCTTAAGGGGAACTAGCAATAGTCCTTAAAATTGTTGTTTAGTTGCTAAGTTGTGTCTGACTCTTTGCAACCCCATGGACTGCAGCACACCTTGCAAAGGCTTCCCTATCCTTCACTATCTCCCTGAGTTTGCTCAAATTCATGTCCATTTAGTGTGTAATACTATCCAACCATCTTATTCTCCATCACCCCTTTCTCCTCCTGCTCTCAATATTTCTCAGCATCAAGGTCTTTTCCAATGAGTCAGCTCTTTATATCAGGTGACCAAAGTATTGGAGCTTCGTCTTCAGCTTCCAATGAATATTCAGAGTTGATTTCTTTTAGGATTGACTGATTTGATCTCCTTACAGTCCAAGGCATTCTGAAGAGTCTTCTCCAACACCTGAATTCAAAAGCATCAATTCTTCAGTACTCATCCTGTCTTGTGGTCCAACTCTCACATCTGTACATGACTACTGGAAAAACCATAGCTCTAACTAGTTAAACCTTTGTCTGCAAAATGATGTCTCTGCTTTTTAATACACAAAGTTTGTTATAGCTTTTATTCCAAAGAACTATTGTCTTTTAATTTTGTGATTGTAGTCATTGCCCGCAGTGATTTTGGAGCCCGAATAAATAAAATCTGCCACTTGTTTCCACTTTGTCCCCATCTATTTGCCATGAAGTGATGGGGACCAGATGTCATGATCTTAGTTTTTTGAATGTTGAGTTTAATGTTGTAAAGTCCATGAATACAGCCAGTCAATTTGCATCTAATTTTTTTACTTCCAGTTATCTTTTCTGTCAGGTCTCTAATGTTAACATGCTACTTTCCCCTCAGTACTCTCTTCTGATTGAAAAACAAATAAACAAACAAAATTCAAACCTCAAAACTTTATTTAGATATAATTGGCAAATACTAAATGACATATATTAAAATGTAAAATTTGGTAGGTTTTGACTTATACTTATGAAGCCCCCACCCTGTCATCTTTTTGCTTTTGCTCTGAATTTCCTTCTCCTTTAGAGGCATAATCAACATTCATTTATAATCTATACCACCCTGTCTTGGTGTTTTAAATGGGCCTCAAAACATCACCACACTCCAATTGTTCCAGTCACAACCAGCACCACTAAATATGCAGAGAGTTTTTAAATTATTTGGAGAAGGAAATGGTAACCCACTCCAGTATTCTTGCCTGGAGAATTCCATGGGCAGAGGAGCCTAGTGGGCTACAGTCCATGGGGTCACAAAGAGTTGGACATGTCTGAGCGATAAACACTTTCACACTTTCAATTATTATAGTAGCTTGGTCTTTTATCATGTGGATAAACATCTTTTAAACTTACAGAGCAATAATGTTTAGTGGGTGTGTTTTACATATGGGCTTCCCTGGTGGCTCAGAGGTTAAAGCGTCTGCCTCTGATGCGGGAGACCCGGGTTCAATCCCTGGGTCGGAAAGATCCCCTGGAGAAGGAAATGGTAACCCACTCCAGTATTCTTGCCTAGAGAATCCCATGGACAGAGAAGCCTGGTAGGCTACAGTCCACGGGGTCGCAAAGAGTCGGACACGACTGAGCGACTTCACTTTCACTTTCACTTCAGATAAGCTATCTTCTCTTGTACTTTGTTTCTTCTGGAGAAATATGTGTTAACTCTCTTCAGTTGTGCCTGACGCTTTGTGACCCTATGTACTATAGCCTGCCAGGCTCCTCTGTTCATGGGATTCTCCAGGTATGAATACTGGAGTGGGTTTCCACTTCCTCTTCCAGGCTATCTTCCCAACTCAAGGATTGAACCCACATTTCTTATGTCTCCTGCATTGGCAGATGGGTTTTTTATCACTAGTGACACCTCAGAAGCCCTGGAGACATAGCTACAAGGGAATTTTTAAGTCTGTTGTGGAGCCTGGGTGAGAAGTGATTCTAGCTGGGGACATTCAGAGCCAATGGATAATACACTGAGATGGAGAAAGGACAAAGAAATGAAATGAAACTCTTTGACCAGGCTTGTGGATATGTGTTTAGTTTCCAGTAAAGGGCTGTTACACTGAAAGATGAAATTCTTAACACCGATTGTTAGGAGAGGATTGGAGGTTCAATAACTTTCCCAAGGACAGAGGCACTATCCTTGCACGGGTTCACATCAAAATTGATGGGCAACATATGAACAAGCTAGGAATACTTTATGATGCCTTATGATGAAAATTCTGGAGTGTTATTTTGCATATCATATAAGATGTTTCCTACTGATTTTGGAAGAAGATTGTAAACTAGTATTACACTCAATTTCCAGGGATGTATGAGAGAATGCTTCTTCCAGATAATACTGTGAAGATTGCCTTTTACTAATAGCAATCTCAAAAGAATTGAGTTCCAATGTTGGGTTATTTCATCTTCCAACTATATTGAATAATTGTCTTCCCCAACTGGGATTGTGCTTCCAGTATATAAATCAGTGCTAGCCCAATATTGTCTGAGACTCTTAGATCTAGACCACGAATATTGTACATCCAGCGCATTTTTTAAAAAAGATTCAGTTGTATAATCTTCCATATATGGTAGGCCACATTCAGCTATCACACAGATCCAAGAAGGAGAGCTCACATTTGAAAAGTTTGATATTTTTTCCATTGTGTAAATGGAAAATCCTTTACACAATCTCAATCCTTCAGAAAACCAGGTGTACAGATCTTAGTTTATGAAGTGTGTCCAGCAATAAATACTGAATAAGTTTTTGAATTTTGGTGGCTATAGTACATGGAAATTAGTAAGAGAATCAATACAAAATTTATTGGACTATTAAGACACAAAATCCTGGGATATTAGTTTTCTAATGCTATAGAAACAAATCATCAAACCGTTAGTACTTTATACTGCACAAAGATGTTATCTTACAGTTGTAGAAGTCAGAGTCTAAACTTGGTAAGCAGGGCTCCACTCCTTTTGCCGGTTCTGGGAAGAATATCTCTATGTCTTTTCTAGTTTCAAGGGATATCCTGAATACAGGCTTATAGCCTCACGTTGTTTCTGTTGTTTAGTTGCTAAGTTGTGTCTGAGTCTTTTTGTGATCCCATGGCCTGTAGCCTTCCAGACTCCTCTGTCCATGGGATTTCCCAGGCAAGAATTATGGAGTAGATTGCCACTTCCTTCTCCAGGAGATCTTCCTGATGCAGAGGCGAGATCAAACCTGCTTCTCCTTCATTGGCAGGCAGATTCTTTACCACTGAGTCACCAGGGAAACCCTCATAGCTCTATACTCCATCCTAAAGTCAGCAGTATAGCAGCTTCCAATCTCTCTTTCTCTTTCTTGGCTTTTGGTTTCACAGTGCCTTTACTCGAATCCTCCGACCTCCTTATTATAAGAACCTTTATGATTATGTTGGGACCACACGTATAGTCCAGGCAATCTCACTGTCAGAAAACCGTTAGTTTATTCACAGACACTATGTCTGTTTTGCCATAAAAGGTAACATAGTCAGTGGTTGCTGGAAACTAGGACATAAACATCTTTGAGGGTTCACATCAGGATAACATCTCCCAAGTGATATCAATCTAAAAGCCAAGAAGAGAGAACATTTCCACATACTAGCCAAAAAGAAATAAATCAGAAAATATGTATGAAAATGAAGAAGTTGAAGAAAAGCAGTGAAAGGCAGTGTCTAGACCAGGAGCCACATATCTGTTTTTATAAATAATATTGGAAAATAATTATGTTCCTTAATTTTTATGTTGCCTGTGGTTGTTCAATTAAATTCTGAAATGAACATTCTACTAAATTCCTAGGAGTGCTTAACAAAGTGCTTCAAGCTCTATACATTTTTTTTTTCTAATAGTTCTAGAGGGTAGAAGTCCAAAGTCTGTAAGTTCATACATTATTTGAAGGTTCTAGGGGAGGAATATTTCTTTTAGCTTTTGCTGGTTTCAGCAATCCTTGATATTCCTTACTTTATAGAGAATTAGTCCAATCTCTGTTTCCATCTCTTAATGGCCTCTTCTCTGTGTGTTGTTTTCCACATTTTTCTATTGCTAAAAATATACCAGTCATTGTTTAGGGCCTACTCCTATCCAGTGTGATCTCACCTTAACTTGATTATATCTGCATGACCTATTTCCAAATAAGGTCACTTTCAGAGATTCCCAGGGTTGAACTTCAGCATATCTTTTTTTAAGAGAACACAATTCAACCCATAACAGGTATCAAAAAACACTTAAAATGTTTTCCTAAGATGGAAAATAACAGTTATCCTAACTCACATTCTGCTTGACATCAATCGGTGGTGGGCGCTCAACACTTTGTGTACTGTGTGCTAAATTGCTTCAGTTGTGTCCAACTCTGTGTGACCTATGGACTATAGGCCATCAAGCTCCTCTGTCCATGGGATTCTTCAGGCAAGAATACTGGAATGGATTGCCATGCCCTCCTCCAGGGGATCTTCAAGATCCAGGGATCGAACTTGCATCTCTTATGTCTCCTGCATTAGCAGGCAGGTTCTTTATTGTTAGCACCACCTGGGAAGTCCGCATACTACTCTCTATAAATACCAGATCCCTCCAGAAAAAAGAAAAAAAAAGTCATTTCAATGGTAGCATAATAAAATTGCATTTGAAATAGAAATACTAAAGATGTAGTGTGTGCTCAGTCATGTCCAACTCTTTGCAACCCCAAGAAGAGTAGCCCACCAGACTCCTCTGTCCATGGAATTCTCCAGGTATGAATACTGGAGTGGGTTGCCATTTCCTATTTTAGGGGATCTTAGCGACCCAGGGATTGAACACACATCTCTGTGTCTCCTGCATTGGCAGGGGGATTCTTTACCACTGTGCCACCTGTACATTCAAAGTCATGATGTTTTCCATGAGTGAATACTTTTGGTTCCCATGTAATCACATAGCCTCATTTGAAAAGCTAGGTGTGTATTCTTTATTTTGGTTTCAGGTCTTATTTTTAATTCTCTTTGATAAAGTTATTCATGCACTTAACCTTATATGCCCCCAAACTCAGAGGATATATCATACATAGAGTAGCATACACAGTAATATGTAATGGATGTGACTATTTCTCTACAGCCAGAGTAAAATTTTGAAGTGCTACTTTCTTTCTTTATTAGAAAGCAGAGACATTACTTTGTCAACAAAGGTCCGTCTAGTCAAGGCTATGGTTTTTCCAGTGGTCATGTATGGGTGTGAGAGTTGGACTGTGAAGAAAGCTGAGCGCCGAAGAATTGATGCTTTTGAACTGTCCTGTTGGAGAAGACTCTTGAGAGTCCCTTGGACTGCAAAGAGATCCAACCAGTCCATTCTGAAGGAGATCAGTCCTGGGTGTTCTTTGGAAGGAATGATGCTAAAGTTGGAACTCCAGTACTTTGGCCACCTCATGCGAAGAGTTGACTTGTTGGAAAAGACTCTAATGCTGGGAGGGATTGAGGGGAGGAAGAGAAAGGGACAACAGAGGATGAGATGACTGGATGGCATCACGGACTTGATGGACGTGAGTCTGAGTGAACTCCGGGAGCTGGTGATGGACAGGGAGGCCTGGCATACTGCAGTTCATGGGGTCGCAAGGAGTCAGACACGACTGAGCGACTGAACTGCACTGCACTTTCTTTCTTTACAGTTTCGTTATTTGGAATAAATTTTATCTAGATCTCTCTTTCAGGGCTTCTCTGGTAGCTCAGCTGGTAAAAAATCCACCTGCAATTCATGAGACTCTGGTTGAATTCCCGGGTTGGAAAGATCCCCTGGAGAAGGGAATGGCTACCCACTCCATTTTGGCCTGGAAAATTCCGTGGACTGGAGAAGTCCATGGGTTCACAAAGAGTTGGACTCTACTGAGCGAATTTCACAAACCTCTCTTTGTTTTTCAGTGGCTAAGTATGTTTTATTTTTCTGCTACCTGTTAAATTGAAGCTGCAGTCTCAGAGATTGTCTTATTTTGTAAATATATCCACAGGGTTTTAAACAATAAACCTTTCTGATAAATATAATATGTGATTATAAAAGTTCTCATAGGTGATGTTTAATTCTTAATGGGAACCACAGATGCTCTGATTCAGTGGGATGATATATCCTTTTGGAGTTCTATTTTGCCTCTTTGGTATAGTATTAAGGCTGAAAGGAGTGAATAGCAAGTTTTAGAAATGTAGATGGAGGGGGAGGTGGTTAGTCACTAAGTCCTGTCCAACTCTTGCAACACCATGAACTGTTGTCTGCCCAGATCCTCTGACTATAAAATTATTCAGGCAAGAATACTGGAGTGAGTTGCCATTTCCTTCCTCAAGGGATCTTCTTAACCCAGGAATCAAACCCAGGTCTCCTGCCTTTCAGGCAGATTTTTACCCACTGAGTTATGAAGGAAGAGCTGATCATAAATTAGGGGGAAATATCATATCATAAGGTTTGTTTTGGAAAAAAATCATCCTTACTTGTGATTTGCTATTGATAAGTCTGGGTCATTAGATACATTTTTCCTCACAAATTACAGGATGTTTCAAATATTTGTATGAAGAAGAAATGTTATTGTAGTGTAATTAATATTTTTACAGAAGAAAATCATATTTAAATATGATCTATATGGAAGCAAACTATTATGAAGCAGATTTAGTCATGCATTTGTTTATGCTCATATTACTCTCTATAAAATTTCACAATTATCATTCATCATATTTTATTACACTCATTCATTTATATGACTGTCACTCCTTCTAAACTGTTAAGACCTTCAAGGTAGGACAATGCTTCATTTATCTCTGTAACCACTACCTGCGTTCTAACATATGGTAGTCATTTAATAAATGTTTGGGGTTTAAAAAAATAAATTAAGAATAAACTGGCATAGTTCCTAGTAATTAAGCAGTGTATACACATGCAATAAAAACTGAATATGCAAATAAGTAATAATGAATTTTATTTGAGACATTAAATATATATAAATTGAAATTTTATATTGATTGAAAGCATGCCATATGCTTTGGTGGTGTTCTGCTTTGTTCAATTTAATGAGAAAAATGGCAAGTAAACTTCATATGTTCCAAGAAATTGGGACTCCACAAAGTTCTTGATAGGATGTTTAGAAGAAAAAGTAGATTATATAGGCCTTTTTATATAACTGTATATAAACTCTGTATTGTTTGTATACAAACTTTGCATGCAACTTAATTTTATGTAAGCTATATATGTCTATATAAATTATGTTATATATAATTTTTCAGTTTATACTTAACAGTAATATTTAAGAATAGACTCAACAAATAAGTACTGAATTCTGATTTGATTCAAATCTTTTAACTCTCTATGTTATACATTTAATTATCATCACATTAAAAAATACTGTGTCTCTATTTTATAAATAAGTAATTTATAGGCTTAGATATATTTCTAAGATGAAATAGCTAGCAAGTATTAGAGTTAGAGACTGATTATTTCTTATTCCATACCCATATTATTCCTGTTTTCAAAGACATGATAGTGTGGTGGTAAATATTTCACAGCTAGCTAGAAGTGATTGGGTCTGATTTATTGCATTTACTGATTTTCATGGCACAAATACTCTTGCCTTGACTTATTTCAAGCTATTAATATCATTTCAATGAAAATGGAGTTTAAAATAAAATTTGACTCTTGGGTGCTAGTAACAAGCTCCTCCAACACACCTCTGGAAAAACAAATGATTCTTTTATGGACAGCTATATTATTAGGAAACACAGTCATAGCAAATACATCAATTATTCAGGCTGTTAATTCTGGGTTAAGACAGCAAGAAATGGCATTAGGAGTTTAAAAAATCAAGAAATAGTGGGCAGACATGGTGAAATCAAGGATTTCCAGTGGTTAGATCCCAGAAGAGAACACAAGATAACAAATAAGAAAATTCACAAAATTCTTATATTCAGCACATCTTTTCCCATGTCTCATTATGAGATATTTTATGAATCACGTCTTTCAAATAATATCATCTTTAATTACAAAAATATGGAAACAATTCAGATGCCAGTTAGCAGCACAATTATCAATAAATGATATACAAGAGTCATATAATGGAATACTGTACAGCAGTGAAAAAGAATGAGCTATTGCCCAAGTTAGCATGGATGAATCTCAATAATATTCAATTCAGTTCAATTTAGTCACGCAATTGTGTCTGACTCTTTGTGACCCCATGATCTACAGCACTGCAGGCCTCCTTGTCCATCACCAACTCCCGGAGTTTACTCAAACTCATGTCCTTAGAGTTGGTGATACCATCCAACCATCTCATCCTCCATTGTCCCCTGCTTCTCCTGCCTTCAATATTTTCCAGCATCAGGGTCTTTTCCAATGAGTCAGTTCTTCACATCAAGTGGCCATAGTATTGGAGTTTCAGCTTCAGCATCAGTCCTTCCAATGAATATTCAGGACTGATTTCCTTTAAGATGGACTGGTTGGATCTCCTTGCAGTCCAAGGGACTCTCAAGAGTCTTCTCCAACACCACAGTTCAAAAGCATCAATTCTTCGGCACTCAGCTTTCTTTATAGTCCAACATGACTACGGGAAAATCTATAGTTCTAACTAGTTGGACCTTACTGGCAAAGTAATATATCTGCTTTTTAATATGCTATCTAGGTTGGTCATAACTTTTCTTCCAAGGAGCAAGTGTCTTTTAATTTCATGGCTGCAATTCACCTTCTGCAGTGCTTTTGGAGTCCAAAAAGATAAAGTATGTCACTGTTTCCACTGTTTCCCCATCTATTTGCCATGAAGGGATGGGACCAGATGCCATGATCTTAGTTTTTTGAATGTTGAGTTTTTAGCCAACTTTTTCACTCTCCTTTTTCACTTTCATCAAGAGGCTCTTTAGTTCTTCTTCACTTTCTGCCGTAAGTGTGGTGTCATCTGCATATCTGAGTTTATTGATATTTCTCCCAGCAATCTTGATTCCAGCTTGTGCTTCATGCAGTCCAGCATTTTGCATGATGTACTCTGAATATAAGTTAAATAAGCAGGGAGACAATATACAGGCTTGACGTACTCCTTTCCCTTTCCTTTTCATGGAACCAGTTTTTTTATTCATGTCCAGTTCTACCTTTTGCTTCTTGAACTGCATAGAGATTTCTCAGGAGGCAGGTAGGGTGGTCTGGTATTCCCATTTCTTTCAGAATTTTCCACAGTTTGTTGTGATCCACACAGTCAAAGGCTTTGACATAGTCAATAAAGCAGATGTTATTTTGGGAACTCTCTTGCTTTTTTTGATGATCCAATAGATGTTGGGAATTTGATCTCTGATTCCTCTGCCTTTTCTAAATCCAGCTTGAACATCTGGAAGTTCACAGTTCAGGTACTGTTGAATCCTGGTTTGGAGAATTTTGAGCATCACTTTGCTAGCCTGTGAGATGAGTGCAATTGTGTAGTAGTTTGAGCATTCTTTAGCATAGGCCAATGACAAAATCTCTTGACTTCCTACTTTTGCATTCCACTCTCCTGTGATAAAAAGGACATATTTTTTGGGTGTTACTTCTAGAAGGTCTTGTAGGTCTTTATAGAACTGTTCAAGTTCAGCTTTTTCAGCATTACTGGTTGGGGCATAGACTTGGATTACTGTGATATTGAATGGTTTGCCTTGGAAACGAACAGAGTTCATTCTGCCTTTTAAGATTGTACCCACGTACTGCTTTTCAGACTCTGTTGTTGACTATGAGGGCTGCTCCATTTCTCCTAAGGGATTCTTGCCCACAGTAGTAGATATAATGGTCAGCTGAATTAAATTCACCCGTTCCATCCATTTTAGTTTACTGATTCTTAAAATGTGCATGTTCACTCTTGCCATCTCCTGCTTGACCACTTCTAATTTACCTTGATTCATGGACATAACACTCTAGGTTCCTATGCGCTATTGCTTTTTACAGCATCAGTCTTTCTTTCCATCACCAGTCATATCCACAACTGAGCATTGTTTTTGCTTTGTCTCTGTCTCTTCATTCTTTTGGAGTTATTTCTCCACTCTTCTTCAGCAGCATATTGGGCATCTACTGACCTGGAGAGTTCATCTTTCAGTGTTATATATTTTTGCCTTTTTGTACTATCATGGGGTTCTCAAGACAAGAGTACTGAAGTGGTTTGCCATCTCCTTCTCAAGTGGACCATGTTTTGTCAGAACACTCCACCATGACCTGTCTGTCTTGAGTGGCCCTACATGGCATGACTCATAGTTTCATTGAGTTAGATGAGGCTGTGGCCCATGTAATCAGTTTGATTTGTTTTCTGTGATTGTGGTTTTAATTCTCTGAAGGATAAGGATAAGAGGCTTATGGAAGCTTCATGATGGGAGAGACTGACCATGGGGGAAGCTTGGTCTTGTTCTGATGGGTGAGGCCTTGCTCAGTAAATCTTTAATGTAATTTTACGTTGAGGGCCAGGGTTGTGTTTCCTCCCTGTTGTTTGATATGAGACCACACCATGGTGGAGGTAATGAACATAATGGAAACCTCCTTCAAAAGGTCCTATACATGCACTACCGCAAAGCCCCTGACCCTGCAGCAGGCCGCTGCTGACCCATGCCTCTGCAGGAGACTCCTGAACACTCACAGATAGGTCAGGGTCATTCTCTTGTGGGGTCACTGCTTTTTTCTCCTGGTCCTGGTGCACACAAGGTTTTGTTTGTATAGATCACAACAAACTGTGGAAAATTCTTCAAGAGTTGGGAATACCAGACAACCTTACTTGCTTCATGAGAAATCTGTATGCAGGTCAAGAAGCAACAGTTAGAACCGGATATGGAACAACAGACTGGTTCCAAATTGGGGAAGGAGTTTGTCAAGGCTGTATATTGTCACCCTGCTTGTTTAATTTTTATGCAGAGTATATCATGTGAAATGCTGGACTGGATGAAGCACAAGCTGGAATCAAGAAGAAATGTCAATAACCTCAGACATGCAGATGACACCACACTTATGGCAGAATGTGAAGAGGAACTGAAGAGGCTCTCTCTCTCTTTTTTTTTTTTTCAGTTCTACCAGTTTATTGCTACCAACCCATCACCCTCCATCCTCATGCACACATGTTCACTCATGTAACCCCATGGACTGCAGCCTGCCAGGCTCCTCTGCCCATGGACTTTTCCAGGCAAGAATACTGGAGTGGGTTGCCATTTCCTTCTCCTGAAGAGGCTCTTGATAAGTGTGAAAGAGGAGATTGAAAAAGTTGGCTTAAAACTCAACATTAAAAAAACTAAGATTATGGCATCTAGTCCCATCACTTCATGGCAAATAGATGGGGAAACAATGGAAACGGTGACAGACTTTGTTGTCTTGGGCTCCAAAATCACAGCAGATGGTGACTACAGCCATGAAATTAAAAGACACCTGCTCTTTGGAAGAAAAGCTATAACCAACCTAGACAGCATATTAAAAAGCAGAAACATTACTTTGCCAACAAAGTTACATCTAGTCAGAGCTATGGTTTTTCCAGTAGTCATGTAGGGGTGTGAAAGTTGGACTATAATGAAAGTTGAGCACTGAAGAATTGATGCCTTTGAAGTGTAGTGTTAGAAAAGACTCTTAAGAGTCCGGTGGACAGAAAGGAGATCAAGTAAGTTAATCCTAAAGGAAATCAGTCCTGGATATTCATTGGAAGGGCTGATGCTGAAACTGAAACTCCAATACTTTGGCCACCTGATGTGAAGAACTGACTCATTGGAAAAGACCCTGATGCTGGGAAAAATTGAAGGCAAGGGGAGAAGGGGACAACAGAGGATGAGATAGTTGGATGGCATCACTGACTTGATGAGCATGAGTTTGAGCAAGCTCTAGGACTTGGTGATGGACAGGGAAACCTGGTGTGGTGCAGTCGATGGGATTGAAAAGAGTTGGACACACTGAGTGACTAAACTGAACTGAACTGAATAACAAAATGGTCACAAAAATGCACACAGAAGGATTCCATTTAAACGTATTTTAAAACAGGCAAAACTAATCAAAATATTATTTAACATTTACAAAGATAGCAAAAGCTTCTACAAAATTCAAAGGAATAATTGACCAAAAAATTCTGAGTAGTGACTTCCTGCAAGGAAAGAATTGGGGGATTTGAGTTGATTGTGGTAATAAAAGTGGTTCTGCATGTTAGTAATGTTCTGTTTCTTGACCTCATGTCTGTATATACATTGTTGAATTTTACTTATTCTTTAATCTTACTTATGTGTTAACACATATTATAAGATTGTAAAAACCTGCATGAATATTTTGAAAATTTAATAGCAATTATGGTTTTTCCTGTGGTCATGTATGGATGTGAGAGTTGGACTGTGAAGAAGGCTGAGAGCTGAAGAATTGATGCTTTTTAACTGTGGTGTTGGAGAAGACTCTTGAGAGTCCCTTGGACTGCAAGGAGATCCAATCAGTCCATTCTGAAGGAGATCAGCCCTGGGATTTCTTTGGAAGGAATGATGCTAAAGCTGAAACTCCAGTACTTTGGCCACCTGATGCGAAGAGTTGACTCATTGGAAAAGACTCTGATGCTGGGAGGGATTGGGGGCAGGAGGAGAAGGGGACGACCGAGGATGAGATGGCTGGATGGCATCACGGACTCGATGGACGTGAGTCTGAGTGAACTCCAAGAGATGGTGATGAGCAGGGAGGCCTGGCGTGCTGCGATTCATGGGGTCGCAAAGAGTTGGACACGACTGAGCGACTGAACTGAACTGATAGTCATAACTCATAGGAAGTATACAAGATAATTTTAAATTATTATCTTTGCTTGTCGTGGATGCATGGTGTTTTGGTATGCAAACAGGAATGAAATTAGTGCTATATAAGGTTTGTGAGGACTTTTCTTTGTGTGCATCCCTATTCTTAGTGATGAGAGTAGTCAAAGCACATGGAAAGCACTTGAAAATCATCAAATCTGATCACCTTCATCCTTGACTGCTTGATCAACATGGTTGGTATAAAAATGAAATGTTGCAACATTAAAATAAGAGCAATCAATTCTAAAATTAATCAAAACAGAAAAATATAAGTTCAAGAAACAATGATTTAGATAGTTGAAAAAAAGGACAATGTAAACATTCTTGTGAAAATGAAAATCTTTGGGAAATTTAGGTATTCTTTTATATTAAAAACATGTAATATAGTAGACCTAGAATATTGGAATATATGCTGAACAATGTTAAATTTTACAACAGATGTCAGTGTGCTAAAAATGAAATTTCATGCCTCTAAGTTAGTGAAAGTGAAAATGAATTCGCTCAGTCCTGTCTGACTCTTTGTGACCCCATGGACTGTAGCCCACCAGGCTCCCCATCCCTGGGATTCTTCAGGCAAGAATACTGGAGTGGGTTGCCATTTCCTTCAGGGGATCTTCCTGACCCAGGGATAGAACCCAGGTCTTCTGCATTGCAGGCAGACACTTTAACCTCTGAGCCACCTCTAAGTTAGTGGCTTTATATAAATCATGTAATTATATATAAAGTAGTGCTGAGATAAATCAAATAAAAGAAAAGCAATTAACATTCCAATGTACATAATAACAACCACAGAAGATTTTTTTTTATTAACAGCTAAATGGACTATGTAGGGCTCATCACAGATAATTTGAAATAGCAGAAGTGGATAAAAACTATGCATTATCTCTTCATTGGCTAATATAGTTAATAATCATTGATTCAGTTGTTATACTGTACATCATATTGACCTTACACAATGTAGAGAGAGCTCACATTTAAGAACTGACACTTTAACGTGAAAAAGGAATTTTGGTGCCAAAGTTCAACCAGATATTTTGACTGAATACTATTAGTAAGGCTGAGAGCATATACAGGATTTCCAGGACAGTATATTTTAGCATATTTTTGACATTTTGAGACTATATTTTTCAAATTATAGTAATATATACACACACATATATATCTCTCACCCAGTATTTTACCCAATATCTCCATTGAAATATACATTTAAAACATTTTTTGTTGTAAAACAGGTTTAAATGTTGTTTTAATCATGGGATAATATATTTTTGAAAACCTACTTACTTCTCCTGACATTATAAATAATACATTTTCTGCCTGGGTGAATATAATAATTATTTTCAAGTATCTGCATATCATTAGACCCTGCCAAGTATTGATGATATAAATATTTTTATCAGTTCTTCATGACATTGGAAATATGGGTGTGTAAGTTTAAACCTTATGGAATTGTTAACTATCTGAAGTATATTTATGAATGTTTATGTATCTGATACAGCATTGCATTGCAGATTGATTTGCAACCTTATTTCCAGAGATGTTAAAAATACTTTCAAAATGTGTTGACTGATTATATGTCATTTTTATGCATTGTGTTTATGTTCTGTTCTAATTTATTTGTGTTTTATTTCTACATTTTATAAACTCTGCACAATAAAAAAGCTGATTGGTTTACCTAACGTGTTTGTAGAGAGAAATAGAATAAGATTGACCATTTTAACAATCTAAATTAGTTAATTAACTCAATCCCATGTAATAAATAACCAGTTCAAGTCCATTGATTTAGGATAATAGGAAAATGCCATTAAGGGTAATGCTATAATGTGGAAGTTAGAATATTGGGCTACTATTGTATTTTTCAGATGACAAAAAATAATACTCAGTAAAGGTAGTGAAATAGAAGTTAAGATGAAGGAAGTGGCTCCTTTAAATTTCCTAAAAGGCCCTTTCAAGTTCTCAACACCAAGCCAAGGTATGACAAGAAAAACAAAAGTCGCTTTTGACAGTAAAATAAAGATTATTCCTAATGTATGCCTCCCAATGCAATGTTATTGTCTTCAATTTATAACCATATACTCTTAAAAAAGAGAAATGACTTTTCAAAGAAAAAGTCATGTTGAGTAAAACCAAATCTTGACTGATTGGAAAGCCACAATTTTAGATCTATGAAAATTTTGTCTTTTCTAAATCATGGTGCAATACAGTGTGATCACTCTTCTAGAGCCAGACATCCTAGAATGTGAAATCAAGTGGGCCTTAGAAAGCATCACTATGAACAAAGCTAGTAGAGGTGATGGAATTCCGGTAGAGCTGTTTCAAATCCTGAAAGATGATGCTGTGAAAGTGCTGCACTCAATATGCCAGCAAATTTGGAAAACAGCAGTGGCCACAGGACTGGAAAAGGTCAGTTTTCATTCCAATCCCAAAGAAAGGCAATGCCAAAGAATGCTCAAACTACTGAACAATTGCACTCATCTCATACGCTAGTAAACTAATGCTCAAAATTCTCCAAGCCAGGCTTCAGTAATACGTGAACTGTGAACTTCCAGATGTTCAAGCTGGTTTTAGAAAGGGCAGAGGAACCAGAGATCAAATTGCCAACATCCGCTGGATCATGGAAAAAGCAAGAGAGTTCCAGAAAAACATCTATTTCTGCTTTATTGACTATGCCAAAGCCTTTGACTGTGTGGATCAAT
>SJYT01080564.1:0-19328 GCA_006410635.1 Cephalophus harveyi | reverse complement strand
TAGAGGTAAGAACTTCTATACTTGAAAAGGAGTTGGTTAAAAAAATTAAGCAACAAAGGTGTAACATATATATAACTGGAGTCTTTATAGGAGAAAAATCTAAGAACTGGGACAGAACAAATACTGAAATTTTTAATTAATGTGTACACTCTGAAATAAAACATAACTTGAGTCTATATATGAGGATGTCACAGTGCATAACTAGAAAAAAAAGTATTCTAGGCCAGTCAAGACATATTCTAGTAATACTGTTAAGCTTTGAAATAAAACTTCAGAGGTCAAAAAAGACATACTTTTTTGTAAGAGGAAGAGTATCAAATTACTGTCAGATATTTATTTGTACAACAACACTTTATTCTAAAAGATAATAGAGTAACATTTAGCCAGCACATAGAAAGCCAGTTAGTTTAGTTATGGTTTTGTATCCAGGCAAATTGACTTTCAAGTATAATGGCTGTAGACAAACTACTACACATGCAAGATCTTCAGGATGTTGTTCTCATGAGCCCCTTTTCATAAATCAAATAATTGGTGAGCTTTAGACAAGTAAAAATGAATAGATAATTATTAGCATAAGGATAGTGTTGAACAATGAATATAAATTTATTTTTATAACTCAGTCTAATTGACAGACTTAAGGAAGATGTTGTAGTGTGTTATGATGATATATCTTCATAATACAGACATAGGATAACATAATTGTTAGTGTGACAAGAGAGCATAAAAATAAAATAAATGATGATTTCTTTTGTTTACTGAAAGAAAAAAATGTTTGCTCAAATTAATGCCGAGGATAAATGAGGAAGTAGATATAATATGCTCATAATGTTTGAAGCAGGGAAGCGTTAGATACACCAAAAGAAGGAAAAGGAGATGAAGGAGGACAAGAGGAAGAGAGAAAAGGTATGGTAGGACGAAGGGAAGAGGATGAGAATGGGAATATTTTATCAGTGTTCTGTACAAAAATAATCATTTTGACAAAAGGATGAGATGAGAGAAATAAAGTGATCAAATCACACTGTAAAATTATCTCTCCCTTTGTCTCTGCTCCTTTCTCTCTCTCTCTCTGCTCCTTTTTTGTCCTCTCTCTCTGATAGAATTTCAGTTGAATATATTTATTTTGTCAAATCAACTGTTGCAATGAAAAAAATCTAACTTTGTCTAACAAAAAATCCAACACTATGCTGTGAGCCAGAGATTCTCCTTAAAGATATTCCAGAAAGATTAGAAGAGTAGAAAGACTGCTGGCTGCCATGACAGCTCTCAATTCCAAATTTTATCTCCCTATGTTCATAAAATTTCTGAAATTTGTCCTGTATTTCTTTCTGTGTTTATTGCTGTGCCAGTTATTGTGGTTGGGATTCCCAGGTGGTGCTAGAGGTAAAGAACCCGCTGTCAATGCAGGAGACATAAGTGACACACATCACTTCATGATCACTGAGTCAGAAAGATTCCCTGGAGGAGGCATGGCAGTCCACTCCAGTATTTTTGCCTGGAGAATCCCATGGACAGAGGAGCCTGACAGGCTACAGTCCATAGGGTCTCAAAGAGTCGGACACTACATTATTGTGGTCCTTAGTGCTAAAGATATTCAAATGCCTTGAGAGAAAACTCTTCATACAGAGTATCAATTTAAGTGGATAAACCTTGTCCAGGGATATATACACTTAAAAAATAAGGATAAAAAAGCATTTATTCGGGATAAAGATATTTCCAAGGTTGGTATAAGATGGTAATGGTGAAAATGAAGAATAGAAGTTGGTTAAAGATATAGTTGAAACTTGTTTGAGGTAGGTGGTAATAAACAGAGAATTATAAAGGATGACTTTAATGTTTTTGGCTTGCATACCTAGAAAGATGCTTTTGATATCACTAGTAAAAGGAATATCAGAGGAGAATAAGGTTTGAAAGGAAGAAAATCAGTTTAACTTTCAATATACAATTTCAGATGCCCCAGAACATGTGGTGAAGAAGCCCTTTGGTCAGCAAGAAGATCAAACCTGTCAGTTCTAAAGGAAATCAACCCTGAATATTCACTGGAAGGACCGATGTTGAAGCTGAAGCTCCTATACTTTAGCCACCTGATGCAAAGAGCTGACTCATTGGAAAAGGCCTTGATGCTGGGAAAGATTGAGGACAGGAAGAGAGGGGGATGACAGAGGATGACAGAGGATGAGATGGTTGAATGGCATCACCAACTTGATGGACATAAGTTTGAGCAAGCTTCGAGAGATTGTGAAGGACAGGGAAGCCTGGCATGCTGCAGTCCATGGAGCTGCAAAGAGTTTGACATGAGTAAACAGCAACAACAACAACTCAAAATAAATATCTAGAGCCCCAAGGAGAATTTTGAAATTCTCCAGGTGGTGAAATGGACTAGAGAGATAACGATAGGAATAAAACAAAATGACCTTGGGACAGGCTTGAGGATTTTGAATATTAACTGTCCTCTTAGATATAATGAGTCCACAAAGGAGACTGAAAGGAAACAGGCTCTAGAAAAAAAAAAAAAAAAATGCTGTGCCATGGAAGCTGAGGCCAACACACAGCATTTCAAGATGGGAGTCATGATAGCTGATCTTAAATACCCCTGAAGAATTAAGTTCAATATTTTCTTAATTCTGTATAACAGATACTCTTTTATGTACCACATAGAGTTACTGGACCGGGGAAGGCAATGGCACCCCACCCCAGTACTCTTGCCTGGAAAATCCCATGGACAGAGGAGCCTGGTGGGCTGCAGTCCATGGGGTCGCTGAGAGTCGGGCACGACTGAGCGACTTCACTTTCACTTTTCACTTTCATGCATTGGAGAAGGAAATGGCAACCCACTCCAGTATTCTTGCCTGGAGAATCCCAGGGATGGGGGAGCCCAGTGGGCTGCCGTCTGTGGGGTCGCACAGAGTCGGACACGACTGAAGTGACTTAGCAGCAGCAGAGTTACTGGAAGAACCTGTGAGATAAGGTATGTAAAATGCATTTCTTGTCCATCTTATGTTGTACATTAATGTTTATTATTAAAGAATTAGATAAGGGAAGCAACGTTAGAGCCCTTTAATTCTTGAAGACTGGGACATATGAGAAGATAGAGCATATGAGATCCAAAACAAAAACTCCAGTCCACTAGCATTTCATATGAAAAATGATTGTAGTGTAAATTAGACCACACATAAATTGAGATTGGGAAGAGTTTGAAGAGATTGGTTTGAATCAGTGGATAAAGGAATGGGGTGGAGAGATCTAGGTTGATCTTCAGATTTCTGTTTAAGGAAGTACAATACAGAATGAAAGGTTGGTAGCATTACAGAGATGGAAAAAGAGAAAAAGATTTTAAGTGTGCAGGGCACCATCAGTAATTTAAAAACAAAGAGGCAAACAGGTAAAGGGAATACAGACAATTGACCTATGAATTTCTGAACAACTAAGCCCTAATCCTATATTCCACAAGACTGGGCAAATATACAAATACCTGGATGTCAGGTATAATCTCGGGGAAAGGACATCTATCAGTAGAGATTCTGTTTTATTTAGTTTCACTAATCATGATGTATGGAAAGCCTTATGATAGTGGAAGGAATAGCAAAATACTTGTATATAACAAATCACTTTCCTATGTCATTTAAACGCCTATGCATTACCAAGCCACTTCTCACCAGTTACAAATTTTGTCTATATAGCACAGAAAAAAGAAATGAATAACATTGAATTCTATTTCTAAGCAAAAACATTTAGAAAACATGAGCTTCAAAATAGCTGTGATAGATCTTCAGTGCAGTTTTTTCCCTGGCAGTTTGCTTATCCCGAATGTAATTTCTTTCCCATGTTTATATTAGCTCACTCTTATGCCTCATGGCAAAAAAAAAAAAAAAAAGTGCTAATGAAACAATACTGTATATATTATTTGCACTTGTTTGAAGATACTTTTTCTGGCAGCTGTGCTGAAATACTGAAATTCATTTTATTTAAAATCCAGCATTGTGCTTTTTTTTTTTTTTTTTACTTTATCTTGCTTTACAATACTGTATTGGTTTTGCCATATATTGACATGAATCAGCCACGGGTATACATGAGTTCCCAATCCTGAACCCCCCTCCCACCTCCCACCCCACACCATCCCTCTTGATCATTCCCACGCACCAGCCCCATGCATCTCGTATCCTGCATCGAAAATAGACTTGCGATTCATTTCTTACCTGATAGTATACATGTTTCAATGCCATTCTCCCAAATCATCCCACCCTCTCTCTCTCCAACAGAGTCCAAAAGTCCGTTCTATACATCTGTGTCTCTTTTGCTGTCTCGCATAGAGGGTTATCATTATCATCTGTGCTTTAAAAGTAAATTCAAAGCTGGGGTTCCTGTACCAAATTATCTTTTATGTATGTAGGTAATATACTTTTAATTACTTATTCTGTCTTCTGTTGCTGACCAAAGTAGAAATGTACTTTTTATGTTAACAAAAACACATAAGGTGGAAAATATGATTGATACTTATCCAAATATTATTTGGGAGACATAGTTACTTATTAAATCCAGGAAGAAGATGCATTCTAATTTCTCCTTCACATAGGTCAGTTTTACTTAGTCATTGCTTTTTTCTCATCATGGACTCATCTTTATTCATTTCTGTTTCTATCACTTTTCACCCTTGAGGCCTTGTGCTGGTAGATACACTACATGCTCAGACAAACATAAACACTCATGCAGTAGAGACTGGTGATAAAGCTTGAACAAATGAATAAAAGTATTTTCAACAGAAACTATGTGAGGTTCATTTTCATTGATATTTCACTTAAGAAAGAAAAAAATTAATATATATAATATACACATCAAAAGTAGCGAAAAAATTAAGCCTAAGAAACAAAGAGGAAATGTCTCTTTGCCATTAACAGCACATATTTTTAAGAAATCTAGATTATGAACATATGTGTGTCCCTTCCTGCTTTTAGGAATAAAGATGGTTAAGAATGTATGGAAAACTCAACAGCCAATTAATTACATTGGCAGTATTTCAAAGTGCCTGTAGTATTAGCAACTGATATAGGTTGATGAGATCCCGAACACATATTTCAATGGTAAAACATAATTTCCTTGTATTCTACAACTGCAAGTAGCCCATAATACTTAATAAAATCTTGGAAAGGGGTCCAGCATTTCTACTGAGTCCTTTCACTGCTTTTTTCTTTGTCAGTATTTATATTGATTTAAAATAGCTGTTTATTTCCCAGAATTACTTTTAGAATATATCTAATATTGATTACTTCCATGTTTGTGAAACTCTAGGGGCTCTACATTATAGTAAAAATGATTGTTTATAAATTCTTCATAAGATAGTTATGATGTCAAAACATTATTTGTACCAATTGATTTAACCCTGTGTGGGCTTCCCTGGTGGCTCAGAGGTTAAAGTGTCTGCCTCTGATGCGGGAGACCCAGGTTCGATCCCTGGGTCGGGAAGATCCCCTGGAGAAGGAAATGGCAATCCACTCCAGTATTCTTGCCTGGAGAATCCTATGGGCGGAGAAGCCTAGTAGGTTACAGTCCACGGGGTCGCAAAGAGTCGGACACGACTGAGCGACTTCACCTCACCTCACCTCACCTATGAAATGTATGCTTTTAAAACTAATTTCATACTCTGTGATCTAACCCAGAAAATGAAAGAATACTTGACTACCATTACCAATGTGTTTGCAAGTATTTTTAAACAGTTATCAATATGCTGTTAATGAAAAGGGGCTGTAGGAGTTTATTAAGTTAATCACAAATATTGCAGTTCTCTGTTTAGGCACAGGAGAGGATTGCACATCCTTCGGAGCTGGCAAATGCCTTGCATTGGCCAACACAATACAAATGAAACTGTCATATGTCACTTGCAAGTGGAGGCACTTAATTGTTATGGTAAACAATGGCATTGTAAACATGGTTTACAATGACACTGTAAACAATCTAAGTGATCACCTTACCAGTACAGGTAATCAGGGAAGCCTGTTCTCTAAATAATCATGAAGAACAGAGACCCTTATGATCTTCAGTGGGCCTATAGTGAAATAAAACACTGAAGTTAAAAAATCAAGATCGGATGGTATTAATTACTGCAGCATAACAGGGTTATCCTGAAAAACATAAAAACCTAAAAGGAAATAGAAACATGCTACCTGTGCTCTATCTGGTGAAACAGTTTCTGAGACTTAACACCAATTTTAAACATCACAAAAATTGTTATATGTAATCCAGTGATAGAATTGATGCAATCTTATTTCAGTTGGCTCAATTTAAACATTTTTATTATACATATTAAAATTACAAATTGGTAGAATATGAGAAAGTCATTTTTAGAAAAAAATCTATGAAATTTCAGATGCAACATATACATATGATCCAACACATAATCTATCAAGACTACATTTCTAAAAAGTCTTGGCTAATATATTGTAATGTACATTCTATAAAAAATTACCCTATGAAAAAGCATAGTTTTCCCTGTTGATAGGTTTATATTTTGCATAATTATAAAGAGTACCAGTAAACATACCATGTCTGAATGCTAAAGTGTTAATACTTCAGAGAGAAATTTGTTGTAGAATTTTTCTTAAATGTAGGATGACCATTTAGTATGAACACTGCACTGCCACTTTTTGCATGCTAGTAAGTATAATTTTTGTTTTTTTTGGCCACACCACCTGGCATGTGGGATCTTAGTTCCCTAACCCTGAGATCTAATCCCAGACTCTGGCAGGAAAAGCCCTAGTCCTAACCACTGGACTGCCAGGGAATCCCCCCTGGGGTTTTTTGCTTTTGTTTTGTATTCGGACACGACTGAGCGACTGAACTGAACTGAACTTTGTATTCGTTAATAAAACCTTTTCAATCTTTACCCTAGTTCCAACAACTAAGTATATAGTTCAGTAGCTCAGTTGTGTCCAACTCTTTGCTACCTGATGAACTGCAGCACGCCAGGCCTCCCTGTCCATCACCAACTCCTGGAGTTCACTCAAACTCATGTCCATTGAGTCGGTGACGTCATCCAACCATCTCATCATCTGTCGTCCCCTTCTACTCCTGCCCCCAATCCCTCCCAGGATCAGAGTGGCATGAGGTGGCCAAAGTATTAGAGTTTCAGCTTTAGCATCAATCCTTCCAAAGAAATCTCAGGAGTGATCTCCTTTAGAATGGACTGATTGGATCTCCTTAAAGTCCAAGGGACTCTCAAGAGTCTTCTCCAACACCACAGTTCAAAAGCATCAATTCTTCAGCGCTCAGCCTTCTTCACAGTCCAACTTTCACATCCATACATGACCACTGGAGAAACCATAGCCTTGACTAGACAGACCTTTGTTGGCAAAGTAATATCTCTGCTTTTGAATATGCTATCTAGGTTGGTCATAACTTTTCTTCCAAGGTTTAAGCGTCTTTTAATTTCATGGCTGCATTCACCATCTGCAGTGATTTGGGAGCCAAAAAAAAAAAAGACTGACTCTTGTTTCCACTGTTTCCCCATCTGTTTCCCATGAAGTGATGGGGCCAGATGCCATGATCTTCGTTTTCTGAATGTTGAGCTTTAAGCCAACTTTTCCACTCTCCTCTTTCACTTTCATCAAGAGGCTTTTTAGTTCCTCTACACTTTCTGCCATAAGGGTGGTGTCATCTACATATCTGAGGTTATGGATATTTCTCTCAGCAATCTTAATTCCAGCTGTTCTTCTTCCAGCCCAGCGTTTCTCATGATATATTCTGCATAGAAGTTAAATAAGCAGGGTGACAATATACAGCTTTGACGTACTCCTTTTCCTATTTGGAACCAGTCTGTTCTTCCATGTCCAGTTCTAACTGTTGCTTCCTGACCTGCATACAGGTTTCTCAAGAGGCAGGTCAGGTGGTCTGGTATTCCCATCTCTTTCAGAATTTTCACAGTTTATTGTGATCCACAAAGTCAAAGGCTTTGACATAGTCAATAAAACAGAAGTAGATGTTTTTCTGGAACTCTCTTGCTTTCTCCATGATCCAGCGGATGTTGGCAATTTGATCTCTGGTTCCTCTGCCCTTTCTAAAACCAGCTTGAACATCTGGAAATTCACGGCTCATGTATTGCTGAAGCCTGGCTTGGAGANCCAGCTTGAACATCAGGGAGTTCATGGTTCACGTATTGCTGAAGCCTGGCTTGGAGAATTTTGAGCATTACTTTACTAGCATGTGAGATGAGTGCAATTGTGCAGTAGTTTGAGCATTCTTTGGCATTGCCATTCTTTGGAGTTGGAATGAAAACTGATCTTTTCCAGTCCTGTGGCCACTGCTGAGTTTTCCAAATTTGCTGGCATATTGAGTGCAGCACTTTCACTGCATCATCTTTCAGGATTTGAAATAGCTCAACTGGAATTCCATCACCTCCACTAGCTTTGTTCATAGTGATGCTTTCTAAGGCCCACTTGACTTCACTTTCTAGGATGTCTGGCTCTAGGTGAGTGGTCACACCATCGTGATTATCTGGGTCATGAAGATCTTTTTTGTACAATTATTCTGTGTATTCTTGCCACCTCCTCTTAAAATCTTCTGCTTCTGTTAGGTCCATACCATTTCTGTCCTTTATTGAGCCCATCTTTGCATAAAATGTTCCCTTGGTATCTCTAATTTTCTTGAAGAAATCTCTAGTCTTTCCCATTCTGTTGTTTTCATCTATTTTTTGCATTGATCACTGAGGAAGGCTTTCTTATCTCTCCTTGCTATTCTTTGGAACTCTGAATTCAGATGCTTATATCTTTCCTTTTCTCCTTTGCTTTTCCCTTCTCTTCTTTTCACAGCTATTTGTAAGGCTTCCCCAGATGGCCATTTTGCTTTTTTGCATTTCTTTTCCATGGGGAAGGTCTTGATCCTTGTCTCCTGTACAATGTCACAAACCTCCGTCCATAGTTCATCAGGCACTCTATCTATCAGATCTAGGCCCTTAAATCTATTTCTCACTTCCACTGTATAATCATAAGGGATTTGATTTAAGTCATACCTGAATGGTCTAGTGGTTTTCCTACTTTCTTCAATTTAAGTCTGAATTTGGCAATAAGGAGTTCATGATCTAAGCCACGGTCAGGTTCCGGGCTTGTTTTTGCTGACTATATAGAGCTTTTCCATCTTTGGCTGCAAAGAATATAATGAATATGATTTCGGTGTTGACCATCTGGTGATGTCCATGTGTAGAGTCTTCTCTTGTGTTTTTGAAAGAGGGTGTTTTCTATGACCAGTGTGTTCTCTTGGCAAACTCTGTTTCTTTGCCCTGCTTCATTCCGTATTCCAAGGCCAAATTTGCCTGTTACTCCAGGTGTTTCTTGATGTCCTACTTTTGCATTCCAGTCCCCTATAATGAAAAGGACATCTTTTTTGGGTTTTAGTTTTAAAAAGTCTTGTAGGTCTTCATAGAACCATTCAACTTCAGCTTCTTCAGCGTTACTGGTTGGTGCATAGACTTGGATAACTGTGATGTTGAATGGTTTGCCTTGGAAATGAACAGAAATCATTCTGGCATTTTTGAGATTACATCCAAGTACTTCATTTCAGACCCTTTTGTTGACCATGATGGCTACTCCCTTTCTTCTAAGGGATTCCTGCCCACAGTAGTAGATATAATGGTCACCTGAGTTAAATTCACCCATTCCAGTCCATTTTAGTTCGCTGATTCCTAGAATGTTGATGGTCACTCTTGCCATATCTTGTTTGACCACTTCCAGTTTGCCTTGATTCATGAACCTAACATTCCAGGTCCCTATGCAATATTGCTCTTTAAAGCATCAGACCTTGTTTCTATCACCAGTCACATCCACAACTGGGTATTGTTTTTGCTTTGGCTCCATCCCTTCATTCTTTCTGGAGTTATTTCTCCACTGATCTCCAGTGACATATTGGGCACCTATCGACCTGGGGAGTTCCTCTTTCATTATCCTATCATTTTGCCTTTTCATACTGTTCGTGGGGTTCTCAAGGCAAGAATACTGAAGTGGTTTGCCATTCTCTTCTCCAGTGGACCACATTCTGTCAGACCTCTCCACCATGACCCACCCGTCTTGGCTTAGTTTCATTGAGTTAGACAAGCCTGTGGTCCGTGTGATTAGATTGACTAATTTTCTGTGATTATGGTTTCAGTGTGTCTGCCCTCTGATGGCCTCTCGCAATACCTTCCGTCTTACTTGGGTTTCTGTTACCTTGGACGTGGCGTATCTCTTCACGGCTGCTCCAGCAAAGTGCAGATGCTGCTCTTTACCTTGGATGTGGGGTATACAGTATATAGTTACTCTACTAAAACATGTGTGACTGTAAGAAATTTTTATAGCAAATTAATTGAATGCTGAGATTTGTGAAGATTCATTACAATTAGGCATCAAATCATATTCATACCCTCCAAACTATAATTCCTATGAAGGGAAGGCATTAACATCCTATTATTAGCAACTATTAAGGTATAATGTATCTAATAATTGATGACCACTCAAAAAAAAAATCTGTTATAATGGAACCATAATGATAATGCTGGGTGAGTTAGCTAATGTATGAATAGCAGATTTAGGATTCAAAATGGTTATAATAAGTGGAATCAGTCTGCCTAGACCACAATTATATATGAAGAGAAATCCTGAAATTAAGACAATTCTTCTTCAGAAACACGACAGCTATTTTTATGCAAAAACATATGGAAAATGTTAGGATTGTAAATATATATTGATTAACTTAACTTGATACTTCCAGAAAGTAATGATTTTGAGACAGTGAAAGAAAATTGGATGATATATTTTATAGCTTGAATAATATTGTTATATTAACCAGTATGAAAAAGAAACTTACTTGGTTTTGTACTAAATGCATGTGTTTTCTTTATTGTTTAGCTTAGTGGTTTAATGATTAGAAAAAGGGAGCCTCTGAGATTGTAGGGGATATTTTTTAAACCAACTCAGCATTTGCTAAGGGAATTGGGACCATTTGGTGTGGAGAAGAGACCACTTAACAGGTTATAATAATTGTTTGCAAATATTTGGAATGCTCTAATATATAGAAGAATGTTCAAATTTTGTTTCTCTCCAGAGGATAGAAATATGACCAAACCAATAAGTGAAAGTTTCAAGAAGGCAATTTTCAGCTCTATGTTAGAAGATTTGCCAGAAATTAGAAGTGCTTAACAGTGTAATAAGATGCTTCAAAAAGTATGCAATGCCATATGTTAGCCATGTCCATCTTTCAGGAATAAAAGTTATTTCTCCCTTGGCAGGAAAAGTTGGACACTTAAGGTCCTTTACAATCTTCAAATTCCATGTGTTTTTAATGTCATTATATCATACTGAGAAGTATTGGTTGAATAGATTATGAATGTTCTAATATGACTAAAGCAAGAATTAGAGTAACTAGCTCATTCAAACCCAAGGGTACATTTAATGCATTAAAGGAATACAATTAAGACAATTATGACAGAATTGTCTATAATCTCCAATAAAATAACTGGGATGCCAGAACCTCACTATTTACCTTTCTCCTGCAGAACCTTAAGAAGTGATTCACAACTATTTTCTTAGGGACACTGAGCCCTCTATGCTTTCTCATCTGTTACAATGTCAAAATAATACTGTCACTTTTTCCAAATTAGTAGGGATCAAATTAGTAGGGATCCAAATTAGTAGGGATCTATCCAGATCCCAATTATCTTTTTAGGCAGAAAAATTTGCACTATTTTGTGAATACTTTCTCATCATCATTGAATCACTTTTACAGAAATCAAAGTTTAATGGTGACACCATTTTATTTGCATGTTGCGCTTTGTCTGAGGGTGAAACACATGCTTCCACATTCTTGTTTTTTCTTAAATCAACAATATCCTTGACTTTGACAGGCTTTGTAACAATATCCTTGACTTTCTATTTTAAAGATACACATGATTTTATGTTCTCGTGTTTTAAATTAGTTTATGCTTTCAGTTTAAAAGATTATTCTCTAATTCAGAAATTAATATGTTTCCCTCAGGATGGTTAGTAGGACAGTGAGGGTAGCCATTTAACAGGGAAAAATATAAAAACTCCCATTTCCATTGATGTTTTTCCATCTTCACACTATTCAAGAGTGAAAAAAATATGTGTCTTTCTATTAGTTTCAACTTTTTAACTGTTTAGTTCATCCTTTTTCATACAGTATTTTTAACTTATGAAGACTGCAGAAAATACTTGTTGTCCTCTCCATGTAGCACCCTCTCCATCCTCTTCATAGGAACTGCTCACACCTACTAGGACCCCACCAAGTCACAAATAGGGATGCTGGGAAGGAAGTAGTGGAGGGCAAAATTGTAGCCATGATTGTTTCTAGACGAATCAGTCTTTCCTGGGAGACCAGTTTGTAATGAGAAAAAAGAGAGTAAAGAAATGGAACGAGAAAGAGACAAGTGTAGTGAGGGGGTTCAAGTTCTAGTTTTAGATGTTTCTGAGATCCAAGGACATTGCTGGTACATATTATCTCTAATTCAAGAATTCTAACCTATCTTAAATTCCATCAGGCAATAAATTTTCTGTTATTACTGCTAGTATGAGTGGGATGTCTGGTTGTGGAAAACCAACAGATTAGTGATTAATATTAAAATAAAGATACTTTGGTTAGGCTAATTTCTGTGATGCCTTCAAGGATTACTTAGTCTTGAAGTATAGATTTGACATAATTCCTTACTTGTATTTGTTGTAGTTTGTTTTAATTTTCCTTTCTTGAAGTACATTTTTTTGAGCCAAAATTCAGGATCTCTACTTTTATTTATTTTTTTAGGAGACAGATTTAACACTAGAAAGGAAAGAGGAACAACTGGAACTAAGGTTGACTCTCTGCCTCCTTCAAAAAGTTTTACTACTCCTAAATTTATTGACCATTGTTTTAAAAGCCTTGGATCAAGTGGGATGTTGGAAAAGGGATGTTAAAGCACCAACACGGTCTCCATTGACTCTTGGTATTATGCTATTAGCAAAGAAAAGAAATCCATATTGTGACACAATTTATCAAGAATGGAATATTTTATAAGGTTCTGCTGATATAATCTAGAAGAGGAAGCAGGTATGCAAACCACTGCATCTTGCAAGACTCTTATTCATTGCTTTTAATCTGTGACCACACTGAACTGTGTCTGGGAATGTGTGTTCCCACAGGTGAAGTCCTTAAAACCAAAAAATGTCAAGTGTAGAAACATAAATATTCACACCTTTTGGTCCTGATCAGGATGTCTCTAAGGTATGTCCTTCTTGGTCTCCAGAGCTCCTCTGCAGGTTGGAGCTAGAGTTCTCCTCTGAGACTTCATTTTATATCAAGACCCTTGCATGGTTTCCCCCACCTCTTAATTTATTCTTTAATGGATTTTCATGGAAACATGTTCTAATAAATCTCTTTCACGTAACTCCTATTTGAAGGCGTTCTTCTGGGACCCCTAAAATGGCATAAGTACTAATGACTTAAGAAGTGATGACCCATGCCTGGGATATTTGTTCACATAGAAGGAAACTTCATATAAAGAGGGAACCTCACCCACATTCTCTGTAATCCTGTTATTATGTTTTATTCTGATTTAGTATCACAAATAATTTCCTTCCCAGGCTCTTGGTGGGTAGTCAGATACAGTTCATATTATTATCCGACATACTGTATATCATGTGACTCTTTGGGAACACTCACAACTTTCTATTTCATGTTATATATTGGCTGTGTATGCTATGTTAAGTCGCTTAAGTCATGTCTGGACTGTTTGTGACCCTGTGGATTGTGGCCTGCCAGGTTCCTCTGTCCATTGTATTCTCCAGGCAAAATACTGGTGTGGGTTGTCGTTTGCTCCTCGAGGGGATGATCCCAACTCAGGGATCAAATTCATGTCTCTTATGTCTCCTGCATGGGCAGATGAATTCTTTACTGATAGCGTCACCTGGGAAGCCCAAATATTAACTATATATTATATATGACTATTTTAATAAAATTTCCAGTGTTTCTCAATTGCATTACTGTTGTTCAGTTTTTAAGCCATGCTGACTCTTTTATGACCCAACAGACTATAGACCCCCTGACTTCTTTGTCCATGGGATTTCCCAGGCAAGAATACATGTGTGGGTTGGCCTTTTCTCCTCTAGCGGATCTTCCCCACCCAGGGATCGAACCTGTGATTCCTACATTGGCAGGGGAATTCTTTGCCATTGAGCCACCAGGGAAGCCCATTTCTCAATTAGAGAAGGGGTAATGATCTAATTTTATTTGTATAGAAAACATATAGTTCCTCTTATGAGTAAGAATATTCACTTAAACCCAGTCATCCATAAAAATCATTCATTTAAATACATGATATAAAGCTACAAAGCTCTAAGGTCAGGGTTCAGATTCTTCTAAAACTATCCTTATTGCTGTTAATTGATCAAAGTAAATATCATCTTGATTATGAAAAGGACAGCTATACAGTTGATCTTTTAATTTTTTTGTTGTGCTATTTTTGTTCCATTTTGGACATTTTTTGGTGAAGATTCTTCTATTAAATTAAGAATCAGTGGATCATTAAATTAAAATAATTGCTTGCATTTTATGAGCTTAATAATCTTCATTATCAGAAAATAATAAGATGTCGTATGGGAGCTATTGGTTCCCTGTTCTGTTCCCCTGGGTGGCCAGTTCAGCATCCCTCACCTGCTGCGAGGGTCATGGTAGCTAATGCCTTACAGCTGCTTCCTTCTCAAATTGCCCTTCACTAAACAGGAGCCTCCTGGCCTGTTGCATAGAGTTGTCGGATTTAACAAATAAAAATACATGACAGTTATATTTGAACTTCAGATCAACAGCATACACTTTTAAATTAGAAGTGTCAATATGTCTCATGAAATATTTGGGACATATTTATATTAATAAAATTATTTGTTTATATGAAATTTAAATATTACCAGTGTCCTATATTTTATTTGGCACTCCCTATGTAAGGTTGTATCCCCCTATGCATTTATTGTCTTCCTCCTTCCCTAATTCACTCCTCCAGCTAGACTGATGTACACCAGGGAATAAGAAGATGATGCATTCATCTTAAGGTGGGGTCATGTTAGGAGATCCACGTGACCATGTCAAAAAATTTCTAATTGAGACCTACTTTTTGGTTAGTTTTATTTCCCTGCCCTATCCTTCTCCCTCAATTTCTTTCTATCAATTCTGTTATCATGTTAAATGCAATTCATGTTAAATGCCTTCCTGTGCATAGAAAAATATGTTGGCATAGCAGGTTTTGGTCAGTGGTTTCAAAGTTTGGTTCAAGGGCTTCTTGGGTCCCAAGATCCTTTTAAGAGATGTGAGAAGTCAAGCTATTTCATAATAATATTAATAATACATTATTTGCATTTTTTCATTTGTTCTCAGTGTCTCAGAAAATACAGGATGTAATAATGCCATTGCTCTGATGACTAATGCAATGTGTGAGGCAGTGATGAATATCTCACTATTTTCTCTTGTTAGGTATTCAAATTAACTGAAAACAAGTAAAACAATGCTGATTTTCTCACTTAAGATGTTTACTTTGGAAAATATCACTTTCATGAAAATATTTTAATATTAATTTGTAATGTATATTTAAAATGAATTAATAGTATTCCCAAATTTAATTTCTAAGCCTTAATTTTAATCAACTAAATTTTTTTTGGATTATTAATACATTTGAAGAATGTAGAATGGGCCCTAAAACCAAAAGGTTAAGAGCTGTTGGTTTTGATAACTTGCCCAATTTTCAACATGTCTTGATGGTAGAAGATAGAATAGACATTCTAATTCCTGGTACAATAATATTTTTCTTACGTAAAACTCCAATCCTTGAATCTAAAAACATGCAGTTTTATGATTATAAATTAGGTTTACTAAGTAGAAATATAAAATACTTTGCAAGAATAAGTTATTGACATATTAATCTTGCATTTTAAAGTCTAAGAAATTGCATTTTATTTTGAAATACTTATGTAGCATTTGAAAGATAACAGGATTAGAAACTGCAATCTATTTTAGCTTCAAAAGAAAAATTTTATATTATTTTTGAAATTCATTGATGGTTTATTTTTAATACAGTATATGAAGACACAAAATTCAGGTCACTGTAAGTTTTTAAGGCATATACAACATATGTAACTTTCTTAAATGATTTTAAAACAAAATACAAATGATAATCTAAACTGATATTTTAAACACAAAAAATTATAGCTCCAATGTTGCTCATAATGTCAGTGTGAATGATATAAACCTATCAAGAAGTAACAAGCAACAGCCAGTGGCTAATTTTATCTTAAATTTGTAGCCTTTTAATATTAACAAGGACAAAAGTAATGTTCTGGATAATAACAATGAAAATAAACAGATGCAAAACTTCTCTCCCTTTCTATTATTTGGGTTAGTTTTGTTTTCAAAGAAAATATTTTCTTTGAACCATAGGAAATGAGAACATGGTAAATGAGCTAATTTTTGTAAAAGTTTTTTAAATGACAGTTTTTAAATTGTCGTCTAAAATTTGGAGTAAATCATTACCCAATATCCATCAGATTTTCTTAATTAGTTTTAAAATGCTTAAAGATGAATATTAAAAAGTGTGGTTAAAATGACATGGCAGTAAGAGCTACATGTGAGTGAGTTTAATGATGGTAATTGATTTAATAAGGCAGTAATGCCTGAATCCTACCCAAAATAAGCAAGTCTGCCACTCAAACTCCTGAGGGGAATTCGTGCATGGAGAATCAACACAACCAAAATAATGCTTTATTATTTTATTGAGCTTAGTCCAAAATTCTGTTTAGATCTTGAACAAATTGTGATGAATCCCACTTACATGACTTTAATATCAATTTTAAGGTGTCTGCAAGAGCATCTCAAATAATGAGAGTTGTAACATTTGCCCTAATTATTTTCATAGAACTTCCAAAAATATTGTGCACCTTCAACTCTCATTAGTCTGATGAGAGGAATGATTTGCATAAACCTGAAGTCTTGATGGGGTCAAACCAAGATGGAAGAAGAGTGGGAGGAGAGGGATTGACGTAAGTATTTTGGCCTAATACCTGTGGTCAGTTGTTCATCTTGGGCCAGTGCAGAATCCTAGAGACAGCTGTGAAGTAGGCAGTGATGGAGGCCCCAGACAATACCCTAATTCTGTAGACTTTCAAAGGGAATAGGTTTAGAAAGATTACCCCAATTAACCTGATAAATGACTGCCTAACATCAAATCTTTGAACCTTTTATGTGATTTCCTGGATCTTCAAGACTTTTTGAAAGCTGCCCTTGATGTAAATTGGCACAATCAGGGTCCTATAATATGACCTACCAAGATCAAAACCAGCTACCGTTGAACAGTATAGTGGGAAGGGAAAAAATGGTAGAGAAATTTGTTTGACCTAGTCTCAGAACTTCTTAGTGCTTTTTAACCCAATATAGTTATTAGAATGCCTTTATGAGTTAGAGCTTAAGAGACCAGTTTAGGAGGAAAAGCATATACAATCATACAATCAGAGAAGCACTGCCCAAATATTTGATGACACTTTCTAGATTGTTGTTGCTGCTCCTCTAAGACCTTCTTGTGGTACTTCTGAAATACATGGACTCAAAACTTTTTGATTGTCCTCCCATGATGTCTCTAGAAGCTTCTGAATTGATTCAGGAAAACACAATTTGAACGCAAGGTCACATTACACATTGTACTGCCAGGTAGCCTGCATTCTAATTCCCTGGTTGAGTTCATCTTAGCTGGGTTGCTAAGGCAAATTCACCAATCTCTTCACCCTGCCTTTGACAGGAAGAAATGAAGGATCTAAGATTAAATCAGTCCATTCTTCTAAACACATCAATTTAAATTCAAATTCCAAAATTTCACCTCACTCATTCTCATAATACTCTAGCCCACATCAGAGGGGTTTTGGGTAAAGAACACATGCAAGGCCCACAGCTGGTGTTGTCACTGAAACAGTATACTGGCTCAGAACCACTCCCCCAACCTAAACTCTCATAGATCTTACTTTCTCAAAAGTTTAAAAAAATACACATGTGGATATTATAAAATAAGCCTTTGATCCACAAATATAGAATATACAAAATGTTCCCAATATGCTACCTCTTCAAAATTTATAATCCAAATATAATCCATTAAAGCACTCCTGTCTGAGCAAGAAGAACAGTTCCAAAATGCATTAAAGATCATGTTGTTTTTATTAGCTATAAGCTATACAAGAAACAGTGCTATCTGTATGAAATAGATATAATATCTAGTAACCATAATTCTTAGTTCACAAAAGCCTATTTTCTTTGGTTCGTATAGGTTCATGTTCATCTATGTTCATATTATATTCTGTGAATTTTGTCATGAATTGAATTATATGTCCTTTAAATTTATATGTTGAAGTCCTAATCACTAGTACTTTAGAATGTTATGTTCTTTGAAAATAGAGTCATTGTGGATGTTATTAAGAAATACTGGAATGACATTGCCCCAAGTTCAATATATTTATGACTTTAATATAAAAGGGGCAAATTTGGAGACAGACATGCATACAAGGAGAATGCCATCTGAAGATAAAGACACAGATTGGGGTGATGCTTCTGTATACAAAGGAATGCCAAAGATTTGCCAGTGACACAAAATACTTTATAAAATAAAGCAACAAAATTGGCTGATAAGCATATTATAAAGATGCTGAAAATCATTTACAGGGAAATTTAAGTTAAAACAAAATGAGATACCTTTCAGTTCAGTTCAGTTCAGTCGCTCAGTCGTGTCTGACTCTTTGCGACCCCATGAATCGCAGCACGCCAGGCCTCCCTGTTCATCACCATCTCTCGGAGACCACTCAGACTCACATCCATCGAGTCAGTGATGCCATCCAGCCATCTCATCCTCGGTCGTCCCCTTCTTCTCCTGCCCCCAATCCCTCCCAGCATCAGAGTCTTTTCCAATGAGTCAACTCTTCGCATGAGGTGGCCAAAGTACTGGAGTTTCAGCTTCAGCATCACTCCTTCCAAAGAAATCCCAGGGTTGATCTCCTTCAGAATGGACTGGTTGGATCTCCTTGCAGTCCAAGGGACTCTCAAGAGTCTTCTCCAACACCACACTTCAAAAGCATCAATTCTTCGGCGATCAGCCTTCTTCACAGTCCAACTCTCACATCCATACATGACCACAGGAAAAACCATAGCCTTGACTAGACGGACCTTAGTCAGCAAAGTAATGTCTCTGCTTTTGAAAATGCTATCTAGGTTGGACATAACTTTTCTTCCAAGGAGTAAGCGTCTTCTAATTTCATGGCTGCAGTCACCATCAGCAGTGATTTTGGAGCCCAAAAAAATAAAGTCTG